>WWET01003651.1:59430-81427 GCA_011038615.1 Limnodynastes dumerilii
GGCGTGCTAAGCGGCCATACGCTCCTGTGTGAGCGTATGGCCCCTTCCTTACGCTGGCTGAAGTTAGGGTAGCCTTCAGCCGGTGTAAGGAAGGGGCCATACGCCCGCACAGGGGGAGTGCCAGGGAAAGTGACCACCGATACGCTGTGCTTTAGTAAGCACAGCGCATCGGCGTAGCTCTGGATCAGGCCCATAGTCCGTTTCCCCTTACCATAAGGACCTCTATAATCTTTACTTGGGAATTACTGTCCCCCAGTTTTAATGGTACTGTTCACCTATCTATATCTGTGTTATGGTCAGGGTTCGCTTTCTTCGTAGTTAAGGACCTTCATTGTATACGCTTAGATTGGATAGGTCCAGTTTCACATCTACTATTATATTTACCTAAGGTTTTTTAGATTTACTGACTTTATAGTCAAGCACCTTCTATTCATACCTAGGCCATTTTAGTCTAGCCTTACATCTACAGCTATAGTGATGACAAATATTAGGTCCAACCGACTCCATTGATATACCTGTCATTGATTTTTCAGGGCTCTTTTACTACTTAACTATGGATTTTAAATTAACTTACTCAGTCCTTATAATAGAGGTTTTCTGTTCATGTCCATTCATAAACCACTCCATATGTACACAGTACAGACAATTATGTTGCCATTTTTCTAATTTCATGTACATACAGTTTTTTAACAATGCTGTTTATGTTGTTGGAGATTTTTTGTCATGCCAATATGTATTTATGATTAAGTCCTTTTCAATTTGCACTTAAGGTTATTCCCTTTATATACACATTTAGATAGTTAGAGTCACACCTCTTCCCTATTCATAGTGGTCACGACACCAATCCCCCCTACTTCATCCACACCCCTATATGTAACTCCACTCATTTCCCACTCTTTTACTCCTTGGCACTTTCCCACTTAAGATGTAACCCACCACTCCTTATTTTACCTCATTAAGAACGTTAGGTTTTTTCTTTTTGAACCCTTTCTTCGTTTCACCATATCATTAGTGACACTCATTTCCGTCCAATGTAGGCAGTATCTCACTACCATTTGAAGATAATAGCGACACACGTCTCTGTCCAATGGAGACAGAATCTCACTGGTACTTCTTCCACCTGGAGATAATAAATCATCTTCCATTTATTAGAACATTCCCCTATCTTTGTATCATTGCATTTATTAAGGTTATTTATTGACCTTTTAGGGTTGGTAGAAGACTATATATTATATTTATTCACTTTATTCTCTGTCCACAGCAGTAGCCTAGTGGTTAAGATGTAGGTCTCTGACACATAGGCTCTCCTGTTCTAACACTTTTGTGGGCATTGATATTTTCTTCAGCTAATTTTACTAGTTTTTGGTAGACTTCATTATCTTCATTATCATCCCCTTTTTTGTGTTTATATTGTTTATGGGGTTGTCATTTTTCCAGCTAAGACATATATATTATTACGGCCTTTGAATGTCTAACTCCTGGTTCATCTTTATTGCATGCTTTCCTGCATTTTTCATGAATAATACATCACGCTGACCCCTTCCATCAACTACCTATAGATGTAGTCTAGCGGGTTAAGTGTAAACCTCCATTACATAGAACTTTTGGGTTCGCATCCTTCAATGGTTATAAATTTTTATCTTGCTCTAATTTTTGTACAGTTTTATACATCTTCGATATTTATGGTTTTTTATTCTAATTGTACCCTGTCTGTATTTATTAATGTTTCCTTGTATTCACATGTAATATCACCATGGTTTTTTAAGCTTGCTATAGAATTTTAAACTCTTAGAAGTTCAGCTCCATTGATGAGCTTATCTCTAGCAGGTGTGTAGTCTTCAATTAGACCACCCAGGAACCTTAAATACCAGCAACAGGATTTGAAAAAGAGGCTTTCCTCGAAACGCGTCAGTCTGGTAACTTGTAGAACTCTCTAAGTGCACGCTCCTACCGTCGGACCTCTGCAGCATCCTGATCGCCTGCCTGACCATCTTGGATGCATCCCGGGTCTTCTCGTCCTCCACATCGGTGACGGGATCTCCTATTCCATCTTCACCTGCACGCCGGGTACGATCTGTCCACTTTGAGACTGTTCTTTATCCCTATGCAGGGTCTTTAGGATCCCGAAGGGTTTCATTGTTTCATTTTTTGTATTTCATGTTTTTAGATGTTTTGTTCCCTGGCCAAAATTTTGTTCTAATAGGCCAGTCGTTTATATAATAAATTAGCAAATTAGTATTCACCTAATTGCTTTTCTCCTTTCTATTCCCATTTATGCACTATATGGAGGATATATGGAGTTACACATGACAGCTGCAATCAACATATAGTATCTTACGTTAAATAGATACAGCACTTCTGCTTCTGCTTAAGGATAATTGTTGGTCCAGTTTGAATCATCTCCACACCTGTTTTTTTTTTTAGATAATCTTAATAATTAGTGTTTTTAGTAGTTACACAGCGCCTAATTGGGAGACCATTTTCTTTTTACATTAAATCGTACATCTGTACGTAGAACACAAATATAGCAATAAAATCACTAAAATAGTATATCGGTAAAGTGCTTCAGGTGGTGGACAAAACAATATAGTTCAATGCAGTATGATAGTCACACTTATATTCAATGTTAGACTTTGGTAGAGAGGGGATTGCAAATCAGTTCTGACTGGAATCATTTCCAGATTATAATTAGAAATAATATTGTTGTATAGTCAGAAATTGGAGCAATAATGGCAAAGACATAAACTTTGTTAGGGATGTTAACCAACTTCGTTGCACGAATCAGTCTCTCTACCTGTGAAGAGTGCAGATACCAGGTGTGAACGTCTTTGGTGTTGGGTGGCCAGCCCAGCACAGTAACTGGCTCCAACTATCCAGAGTAAATAGTAAATAATAGCGAAGGCACTGCCTCTCACACAGCTAATCCAAATTGTTAGTATGGCGATTCCCCTCTGATTGATGTCCACAGCCAGTTTCAGAAGTAATGGCTATAACGTGTCAATAGTTCTCAAAGACACTATCATCTGAGTACTCCGATAATAAGCAACGTGTTTCGTATCTACCAGGACACTTTATCAAGTTTAAAAATGTAGTCTACACACTTCACAGGGAGAGAGACTGATTCATCCAATGGAGTTGGGTAACGTCCCTAACCAAGTTTATGTCTTTGCCATTATTGCTCCAATTTATGACTATAAAACAGTATTCTTTCCAATTATAATCTGGAAATGATTCCAGTCAGAACTGATTTACATGTAAATAATTTTGAGGAAGAAAACTAGCGCTGAATGAGCTGCAGAATGGTGGCAGGCTAGGGGTTTCTACTTCCCCTAAATATACAAGTTATCTAGAAAGGAAATTATCCTTACACCTTTCTGCGCTCTATTATCTACATACAAACTGAATCTGTAAAGCAATGTGTAATCCCATGCAATAACAAACAGTATAAATATCGACCTTTCAATTACAGAAATGAATGATGTAAATTATGTAAAACTATATATGAAAAACAGATATTAAAACTATAAAATTATGTATGAAAAACAGTATCTAAAAAATTAGATAAAATATGGTATACAAAAAATGGTTTAAAAAAGGAAAAAAAACCCTTACAATAGATACTAAAAATAAAGTCACTTTTTAGCAGTTTCTGTGCAGACAGCAACTACTATAAAAGTTATGGTGTGTTCAATCTTCTTACTGTTCTTGTATCTCTCGAACATGCAAAATAAAATTAAAAAGAAACATGGTGTAATACGTTTCATATAAATTTATTTCTTAACACACATCACTTAAAAACATCAATAAAAAATGTCAAGTGGTAAATTAAAACTTTAGCTCCAACACTACAAATTCCCCTGCGTACCAGATAGTGTCCAGATCTTTAAGATGGTATTCTATAGTTCCTGTAGGAATGGCCCGGGTTTCCACTCCCTCAGATGATCGTGGCAAAGTCCGGTGGCTAGGTCCTCGGTGTCGGCTAGTAGATTGGCTCCACTTACGCGTTTCGAACCCTCCGGGGTTCTTTCTCAAAGTGATGAGCCAAGGTCTTCTGTTTTCTGCTTATATGCTGCCTGCACAGCTGCTAGTTAATTAATTCCAATCTTCGTAACATCGGAATATATTATCACAATCACCGTAAAATTAATATGTTGAAACCATGTTTATACATTTTAACTTACCATGTTCATTCCCCCGCATCCTCATATTGTGAATTATTCTATATCTTTCTGGCATTTGCATGGGATTACACATTGCTTTACAGATTCAGTTTGTATTTAGATAACAGAGCGCAGAAAGGTGTCAGGATAATTTCCTTTCTAGAGAACTGATTTGCAATCCCCTCTCTACCAAAGTCTAACATTGAATATAAGTGTGACTATGGGCCTGATCCAGACCTACACTGGTGTGCGTAGCGTATTATCGCCGAACGTACCACCGATGCACGGCAATAGGTACTCCCCTTGCTCGTACCTAGTTTAGCATCCATACGCTCGGCAAACCCTACCCTAACTTTTGTGTTCATTCCCGCGGCCGTCCATACGTTCATTGCGTATAAACGACGCTTAGCACGCCCATACTGTACAATTTAAATGGCCCCCCCACCTACATTCCTTAACTCCAACTAACTTAGTACTATAAACCCACCCCATTGTCGGAAAAAACGCAAACAATACAGGCGCCAGAATCACCGCTACGAAAAGGTCTTTGGTATGACCGGAAGTTGTCACTATGTGCATGCGCAGTGCGTTTTTACTGCCGTTTTTACGCTTACGATCAGCGATAGCTCGCATGCGAGCGTAGGTCTGGATCAGGCCCTATCATACTGCATTGAACTATATTGTTTTGTCCACCACCTGAAGCACTTTACCGATACACTATTTTAGTAATTTTATTGCTATATTTGTATTCTACATACAGATGTACGATTTACTTGCCAACACTTTGTGATTTGCATGATTTTTATTGTTTATATTAATTAAATATATATTGGTTAATGCACTGGTGTTTATGCTTCAGCAATCACAAGTGTACATTTTATATTTGTTTGTACCATATTTCAGCGCTGTCTAGTGCTATCTGTTCTACTTCAAAAAACATGTTAATGTTGGATTGAAAATTAAGCAATGATAATGTTGGACTGGATCTTGAATTAAGAAAACCAGATTATTTATGTATGTAATGTACATAGGTCCACTGTGAATTGGTACTCTGCATGTGCGGTACCAAGAATTCTACATCCAAACGAAGCCGCCTTTGTAGGGCACACCCATGGTGGGTGGGATTAGGTATACTAATCATACAGTAAGGGCATGTCTGGCAATGGTGACTTACTTACAGGTTCTGCTATTAGTTATGGATACACTCCGTTGTCTATAATACTGACAGTAGACATATTCATTGTCATGATTTTCCGCACACATTGTTGAGTGACTTATGATGATCATGTCTAGTCAATGAATAAACATTGTATTGCTTTGGTCAATAACAAGCAATACTTGCACAGCTAATGAGAAGTGTGACAAGAGGTGTAATTTTACTATCATAATGCTGTACAAGGGGTGTGGGTCCCGCTTAGAACGACCCTATTGCTATAGGGCCGTTTCCTCCCAGCCAGTTTCAAAATGGCTGGGATTGCGATTGCATATGCCTCGATGAGGCATAGCTTAGCACCAAGCTTTCGGTACTCCGAAAGGAAAGGGAAAAACGTCCCCAAACCATTCCCCTAATTCTAACCCTAACCCTCCCTCTCACTACCCTAAACCTAACCCTCCCTTCCTGGCAGCCTAACTCTAACCCACCATCTCCCACAGCCTGACCCTAATTGTCCCTTCCCTGCAGCCTGACCCTAACCCTCCATCTCCCACAGCCTGACCCTAATTGCCCCTCTCCCGCAGCCTGCCCCTGACCCTCCCTCCCCTGCAACCTGACCCTAACCCTCCCTTCCCTGCACCCCGGAGAGGTTACTCACCTTTCCCTGCAGTCCTGCGGTAGCGACGGCGGCAGGATATCGGTGGCAGTATTTCCGAATGAGAATGGGTGAAGTATGCCGATCGGCATACTCACCCATTCTGAAAAAAAAAATTATAAAGTGGGCGGTATTTGAAATAGGGACATCTGAAAAGGAACTTTCGGATGTCCCTATTTCGGAAAGAAGATGTTCTAAGCGGGGAATGCAACAGCTGTGCAAGTTAGCAGTGACGCAATTTGGGGTGATTCCGACAGAAACCCACAGAGAGAGTTGGGTTACAGCACCGCTGGTCAGACGTTAGGCAGCAGCTAGAGGGCCTGATTCAGATTTCTGCATGCGTTCTATACACATGGAATTGCTGAAGTCCGCACGTAAGAGAACTTCTATCACACTCACCTCTTACGTGTGGATTTTAGCATATGTGTCTATAACCCTACCTTAACTACTCCGTGCATACTGCTGTGTGTACAAAATGTACATACATACCATGCCCACACTGTTCATTTAAATGCCTTCCCTAAAAACCAATTTACAGATACTCTGATGTATGAAGTGTTGACACCTTGACTTACACAAGTCACTTTCATAATTCTGGATCCGATTCAGAGCTACTGGTTGAACTGTCTGCTCAAATAGCACAAATAAGGCAGCAAACTAAGAACACATTTATTATTGTTCAAAAATACTGTTGTAGCTATGTGTAGTTATCATTATTCTCATAAATGCTGTTAAATAGATATAATACAATAGGAAGGAGCTAATTTGATTCCAAATGATGTAATAACACAGTCGTTATTGTGATAGCAGTGAAAAAGCAACTCACAAGTCACAGTTTTATAAGGCTTGCATGTGTACTTAAGTGGAATGCATGGCTAACGCAATAGAGGACATGTGCTCTAATGGAGGACACGAGGGAGCAGGACATTGGCAGGTGGCTCTAATAGCATAACATAGGGCCTGATCCAGACCTACGCCCGCGAGCGTAGCGTATAATCGCCCGGGCGTATAAACTTTCACGCCCATGACACTCCCATTGATTGTACTGACTTACGGCGGCTGAACCCTACCCTAACTTTTTCAATTTAAATGGCTATCCCCTGCCTCTGTGTAGTAACTCGAGCGTCCGGACTATCGTCGTACAAAATGCACGCCCCTTGGTCGAAAAATACACTCAAAAAACGCTCGCTGTACGCTCATGTCCTTTGGACGCCCGGAAGTTGTCATACTGCACATGCGCAGTGTGTTTTTTCTCCCGGTTTTACGCTCCCGACTGGCGTACGATCGCTCGCGGGCGTAGGTCTGGATCAGGCCCATAGACACTGTGGTATATAGGTAACAGCTTGCAAGGTGTATATAACAACCACTGCCACTGCACTGCGATGCATCAGTTACTGCTAATATGTTAATATATGTGTGTCTTTGTGTACACGCTTGTATGTAATGATTGTATATAATTTTCTTTCTTTAATGTTTTGTTATTGATGTAATAATTACATTTCAAATTGATATGTCATATGTATGAAATGATTATATAATTTTATTATATTTGCATATAAAAGTAAAACATTTTACGACTAAAAATGTTTTAATGTAATTTGGTACACTAAAACTTTCAACGTTAAATCATTAACTGTGCTGTGCAAGTAATATTTTTATTGTTATTAATTAAATTCACAGAAATCACATTTAGTAAATAAAACATATACTTATATTATTATATTACACTACGTTTCCTTGCACCTATGATTATATATGCTTATAATTTAAGTGCTTTTTTTTGTTGAACATTCTTGCTAGCTTCATGTACATACAGTCCAGAGGCGGAACTAGTGAGCTGTGGGGCCCAGGTGCAAAAAATATGCTTTGGCCCTGATGATATCCCAGGTAACCCGGCGGAGAGCTTCGGCGTTGATGGCAGGATGGGACCCGGTGCCGTTGCACTTGTTGCACCAATGGTAGTTCCACCACTGATACAGTCACAAATACAAATGCACACTTATCCCGAGATACAAAGGTCTGAGGTCACATAATGCTGCTTAACGATACAAATAATACCTTATCCAAAGTTATGATGTAGTTATTTCATCATTCTAAATGTTATTATATAAACATACATAATTGTATATGAATATATGAATGAAAGCCAGTGTGTATTCAGTATGTAGATATGGATATGGGGCCATATTCACACTTAAGAAGCTTGTGCTTCTTAACTAAGAAATGAGTACTACGCATGTGTAGTAGCTCATTTTTGCTATCTACGTACCATTTCAGTACATAGATTGAGTATGTGCGGTCTTTAAAGTCCATACGTACTTTAGGCATTAGAAATAGGTGTGCCATGGCAGCCTCTAGCTAAATTTAAGAAGAGTGGGAGGTAATAGGTATGGTAAGGAGTCGGGGAGGGCAGGGGAGGGGAAAGGCCGTTCGTTTCTCCTTAAGAAGGAGAATATGAATGGGAACCTGGGGAAACCAAGGGTACTCTTAAGTGCCCTAGGTTCGTAAAAAAAAAAAAAAGGTGATACATGCTGATCCGCACTTCTTAAAGCTTTCTTAAGCTTGACTCAGGCCCATGGTGTCTATGCGCTTGTGTTGCATGCATGTTTATATGTCTGAATAAGCCCCTCCCCCTGGGCTTACTACCACTTCTAAATGTCCATACCACCACATCTAAATTTCCATACCACCACTTCTAAATGTCCATACCACCACTTCTAAATGTCCATACCACCACTTCTAAATGTCCATACCACCACATCTAAATTTCCATACCACCACTTCTAAATGTCCATACCACCACTTCTAAATTTCCATACCACCACTTCTAAATTTCCACTTCAAACACTGCTTTGATCTAAGAAAAATGATTTGTCTTTGCTGCACATGGCTTTTTGTTTCCCTCCAATTTGGTTTTAACAGCAAAAATGCACCTTTACTGTCTTTCTATTAACATTCATCAACAAGGCTGATTTTCTATTTCTACTACTATCATTTCTGTGATATTGATTCAGAACTGTCATAGTATCACCCCATTGTTGAAAGTAGATATTAGCTATTTACATTAAAACTAAGAAAAACAAGCAAATAAATAGATTGACAACTGACATATACACTGTTTTAGTAACAAAGCAAATTGAATTAATTATTTTGTAATGACGATAACAGTACAATTATTAAAGTGAAAGAACTGCAGAATGTTACTTACCAAAAATAAAGCCCTATCGTAGATTTAACAATTTTACTATAAATATATATATAAGTAGAGAAATTTTGTTAATTGATCAAAAAAACTTTATCAAAAGCTTAATTCACTATGGGCCTGATCCAGAGCTACGCTCATGAAACACTCATGTGCGTAGCGTATTCCTCCGATGCACTCTGCTCGGCACTCCCCTTGGTCGTATTTACTTTTGGCTTCTTACGCTCAGCAAAACCTACCCTTACTTTTCTGAGCGTAAACGCATGCGTCCGTAAGCTCATTGTGTACGATACTGTACGATTTAAATGCTTCACCCCGCCCTCGGTTCGTAATTAAAGATTTCATATGGCAGGCACGCCCCCCCCCCGAGCGTAAATACGAAGCTGTTACGATCAAGGCGCATACGCTCAGTTTCTCAGACCGTAACATGAGCGTGACATATGCCCCGCGCATGCGCAGTAAGTACAAAAGGCCATTTTTACGCTTACGCCCGCCGTAAAAACGCAAGCGGACGTAGGTCTGGATCAGGCCCTATGTTACTAATAGCTATTACGCCCCTCAGATGCTAAAAATCTGTAGTTAATGCTAATTGTATTACTAATGAATTCTAGTCACGCCAATATTTGTAACTTTTTAACAGTGTGACTAAAATCAACCTATAATACATGACCTACTACCCTCTTGTTATGTCCTATAAATAGGAAAGCATTTAAACCAGAAAATGAATTGGTCAGGGCTGAGCAGCTGCCAATTATTAAAATTGGCAATTTTTTTTTGGAACTGTGGCCTTGGATTTGTTAGTAATCAAATATTATTTCTTTTTGAAAAGAATAGTGGTTCAGTTTCAAAGAAGCAAATTCGGTTAATCGTTAGACTTAACAGATCACTGTTATTGTCCTATTTTTCTGCAATTGATTTACTCAAGCTTTAATGTACTATGCAGAAAGGTTTTGGTTAGACTACATTTCAAAACAATAGCTGTTCTCCATAAAACATCACACATAATATTGAAAACAGACCATCAGTTTGTTTTAATTATCACCTTTCAGTTTAAAGTATTTTACAAGGATGCTTCAAAGGTATTCACAGAGCTATCACAACTCATTTTTGCCAATTTAGCATACAAGCGTAAGGGATTAAAATCATGTTGCATGTGGAAAAGATGCACAGAGGCTAATTAACTTGTCAGACCGTAAATGGCATAATTATAGCAACTTGCAATTTACTTTAAAAGGACACATCTGTAAATTAAAAAGTTTGTACCACTTTTTCACATTTTTACCTTTACTTTTTAGTTAAAAATTACTACAGTTAGTGACCCTGGCGGAATGTTAACACATTCTTTGAGTTTTGTTGTGTTTTCTGTCTCTTCATTAACAGGTTGTAGAATACTCATAATCATTCCTAAGCAAACCACTAGGACCAATTTACATCCTATATCAAGTTTCTGTCACCAAACTCTTCAGAGGAATTGATATCTACAAAAAGAAAGTACACATCCATGTTACATGTACCTGTTTTTACATAAGTGAATGCTCCAACTGGAAACTACAGCCTAAAATATCTACCAGAGAAGCATATGTATATATAATTATTTAACCATCCCACACAAACATATTTAGATCTGGACAAAGGCACAGATGTGGGACTATTGGTTGAATGGGTCCAGTACGAATTCCAGGTGCTTAAAATCCCGACTGAAGAAATACTGAGACAAGTTTCCTGAATCATAAAATCCTGTTAAACAGTTAAAAATACCGACCCCTAAAATCCCTCCACATGTCATTGACAGACCCATTTAAAAACGAGACAACTTAAATCCCGACACCTAAAATGCCTCCACATCATTGAACAACCCATATAAAAACCAGACAACTTCAATCTTGACACCTAAAAACCCAGACACGGAAGAAATGTTGACAAAACCGTTTTGAAATAATAATACAGACATGGAAGAAATTCTGACAAATTAAATAAACAATTTTGATTTAGACTTTTTTGAGTAGTTTTAGCTTTTGACAGTTAAACGTTGTTTTCTGTTTCCCCTACCTCAACCCTTATGTTAATTCCTATCCTAACCCCCCCCCCTTCAATTCCCCAACCCTCCCTTCCCCGCAGCCAAACCCTAAGTCTCCCCTTCTGTGACCTATCCCCTCCCCCCAGCCTATCCCTAAGTCACCTCTTCTGCGATCCATCTCCTCTCCACAGCCTAACCCTAAGATTCCCCTTCTGCAATCCATCCCCTCCCAACAGCCTAACCCTAAGTCTCCCCTTCTGCGATCTGTCCCCTCTTGGCAGCCGGGTGTGGGGCTCCGGTCAGTACAACCCAATTTCGAAAGGGCCGTTTCCTCGATGAGGCATAGCAATCGATCCACGGAGCACCGAAAGCTCCGTGCTCGGAAATGGTAAGAAAAAATAGTCCCCCACTCCTTTCCCTAATTTTAACCCTAGCCTTTTCCTGGCAGACTGACCCTAACCCACCATCTCCCGCAGCCTGAACCTAACCCTCCATCCCCTGCAGCCTGACCCTAAGCCTCCCTCCCCTCCAGCCTGACCCTAACCCTCGCTACCCCGCACAGAGAGCTTACTCACTTGTCCCTTGGTCCGGTGGAGGTGCAGTGGAGGGATATCGTCCTTTCTGAAGGTGAATGGGTGAAGTAAGCCGAACGGCATACTTGCCCATTCTGAAAAAAAATTAGAAAATGGTAAGTATTCGAAAAAGGGACATCAGAAAAGAAACTTTCGGTTGTCCCTTTTTCGGAAATCAGATTTTCTAGGCGGAGAATGCAACCGTTGGCAGCCTAACCCTATATCTCCCCTTCTGCAATCTGTCCCCTCCTTGCAGCTTAATCCTAAAACTACCCAATTAACCAGTCTGGTTGTCAGAAAGCATCGCAAAAAAAAGGTGACAATAAAAATTGTTATTATTTCAAATCAGGAATATAATTGTCGGGATATGTTCAGTGTCAGTATTATTAATATGTCGGGTATTTTAGCTGTCGCTATTTTATGTGTAAGGAATTTATTTTTGACGATATTTTTAATTGTCGGTTTTTTGTCTGTAATTTTGCTAGTTGGTAATTTTTGTTGTCAGTTTTTTTTCCATTTCTTTCATTGGGATTTTTTGCGCCAGGAATATGACTACCACCGGGTTGAATTTTATAATGTTAATTAACTTTAATGATTGTTCTGTAAAAGGGCCACGAAAAGGGCCAGGAAATGAAAGAGTTAAATGTTTATTTGATAATGTAATGGGTGTTATAACAGGTGTTATAAGCTAAGGAAACCCTGAGAACGACTACAATCCTATATCTCTACTAAATAAAAGAGCTAACTTGTCTGGAAGGGAATCTTCACTTTAGTTGGAATGTGACATACACATTTGTGAGTCAAATGGTATGGCCCCATCAGTCAAGCACTTGTTATTTTGCACAGTCCTTACACTAACTGTTGTGTCCTTAGTTTAAATATTTTTTTTACTATCAAAGACTCCCATCAATACTTATAAGATGATTGACCTGGTTCACACTTAAGAAGAAGCTGAATCTCTGTGCATATTTTTAGGAACAGTTAAACTGAACATGCCCAGAACACAAATTACATATGATATCCAGATGTTACACATAGGAATCTATTAAGTACGGACTTCAATTCCATTCTTAGTGAGATAAGTAAGAAGGGGCATGCAGGTTCTCCGTAAGAAGCAAGTTAAGAAGAGTGGGTGGGGGAGGCATTTAAATGAGGCATTAAGGGCGCGGTTTGATAAGCATACACATACTTAAGCAATTTAAGCACAGACATACGCTTGGAGAGTTATGGACAAGGAAGTCTACTGAAATCCGCAAGAACGATAGGAGTTTCATGGGAGTTTCCTTGCCACTTAGGTGCATATTTTTGTGAATCCATGCATTCTTATTTTATTCTTATCTGTGAATCTGGTCCGCTGTCTTTAGTTTTACAGTTAAAAATCTTCTTCACATATCCTGTTTTATAATAATAAAGTATTTTGCATGTCTAATGTTTATTTTATTGGGTAAATCTAATTGTATGTTTGACAGTTAAGAGATGGGATAAAAGCCTTCTAAATGAATTCTAACATTCAGTGTAAAAATAAAGTTTTTCACTATTGTGTATGCAAATATTTCTCTCCATGAAAAATATGTATTATTACTATTATTATTATTATTATTATTATTATTATTATTATTATTATTAATAATAATAATAATAATAATATTAATAATAAAAATAATTTTAAAATGGCTTGAAATTTTTTCCTGTGTTTGAATAATTCTCAACTCAGCACCTGAACACTTAACACAGAGTCATTCCTCCTAAAATTATGTTTCCAGCATAGAATTAAAAACAAAGAGATCAATTTTGTTAATTTACTTGGTTAATTAAGTTGCCATGTTAATGTAACTCATATAGACACCCATGCAAGCAACTGAAAGCCCACAGTAACACAGTAATAATAAGTGGTCTTAAAATTATCTAAAAAATATGCCCATTGTCATGATGTTGATTATGTGATTAGGCTTGGCGACAAGGAAGGGAGACAAGAGGGACAGCGGTAAGATATACCTAAATGCCATTATAGTATACTTAACAACAGAATATTGTTGCTACTAATATATTCCATGGCCTTTTCTTAAAATTCTCAATAATCTCAAACTAGATCTCTCAACATTGGAGGTATGAGAGTTGGAATGGAAGGCATGGCCATGCTAAAAAGGGTGTGGCCTTATCTGGTTAGAGGTGGGACCATACCCCCCATGTATATCTATAATTAAAATGTCCATGCACACAGATGACAGGAGGGCATTGCACCTTTTCAATGAAAATGCAAACAAACCTCCCAGCCTCAGCTGCAGTAATGACAAAGTTCCCTATTTAAGATCGATGTGAGTGATGGAGCCCTAAAAGCAAGAAAGTGGGAAGTTTGAATTATGCCCGAGCACTGTCACTATATTAATTTCTGAAAACTTATAACAATCATGAAACTATTTATTTCAATTAATTAATTCGAATTTAGGGATAATTAAAATACTATATAATAATAATAATAATAATAATAATAATAATCAAGAAAGCTATATGTAAAAAAGAAAAAAGTTCCGGCACAAAATATTAACTAAACAAAAACTACTGTCTATGGTATGACATATCCAGTGTTTCAGACAGTAATTTTTGTTTAGTTAATATTTTGCGCCAGAACTTATTATCTTCTTTATATCTATTTCCTTGGGTAGTGTTGCACAGCTCCTTTCCTGGCTGCATTATTCTAGGGCACATTGATAGTACATTGTAGCTTTGTTGTATCCTAAGCACCAGCCTTAATAGCTTTTGCTTTATTTTAAGAAAGCTATATATATATTACTTTACATTATAAGCTATATACCAAAACAATGACTGACATTGTTCAGAATAACTTAGCTCTGCAATAGACAAACTGCTTTATGAAATGTTTTATACATATAAAATATTCAAATGACCATTTAACTATCTTTATCCTCCATAATGTCTTATTAAAGTCCTTTAAGGCTATGTTTTTATGTAGCGTATGGGGGTGGTTAATATTAATATTATATTTATGCTATCTTCATTGCAATACATATGGTGCATACTGTGTGAGAAAATCAGCAGGGGTGACCAGCATTTAGTGGGAAGACTCCAGGACTAAAAAAAAAAAATACCATTCTCATATTTTCTATTCCATATCTTCCTGTAAAGGCCAAACGAGGGCAAAGGATTAATAGCCAATGAACTGCAGCAGTTTCTCATTCATGCATTAGTGTGTGAGCAGTGGCCTCCATAGGTCTAACATAGAAACAGTATACATAAGAACCATTTAATGCTTTGTCAATGTAACAGATAGATTTGTTGGTAGTGCAGGCATACATTAATATGTTTTCATTCATGGGTATGTACATATTGCTTGAAACTATGCCATCTGGTTGACTTGCAGTTGGATAGAAATATATAATTCTCTAGTTGTAAAGTCTCAGTGTGAAATACAGATATTTCTGGAGCAAGCTCTCTTACTCAGCTGCTTTACATCACTGAAATGCAGTAAAATCCAGTCCAGTAAATTTTTTTTAAAATTACACAAAATCTGTAAATTACGTTAAAATTCAAATCTGTTTCTAGCAACAAACTGTTATTTGTCACCCCACTAAACATACCAAAGTAAAAGGTTAATGGGCAAAGACCTAAAGGGAGCGAGCACAGAAGTATGGACGGTCTACTGCCCATACGTCTGTGTCCATTTAAGCCTGCTCTGCCATAGTGGAACTAGATATTCCACTATATTTAAATGATGAAAAGGAGTGTTCGTGTCATTTACATAGTGGCAGCAGAAAATAGTGTAAGTAATAAGCACAGATCATTTTCATTGTGAAAATGAACCTTCTGCTTAAAAAGATGAATTGTCTAATTTAATGTAATTAAATAAAACATAGACTATGTAAAAACTTTTTAATTATTATTTATTTTTTATTTATTTGTATTTTTTCCATGCCAGCATAGTTTATATGCTCTGTCATTATTACCCATTAATATTGTCTGAAAAAGGCATGCAAATGAAAGCATTTAAAAAACCCATTTAATTGCTTAAATGGTAGAGGCTTGCTGCTGTATAAGCCGCAGTCTCTGCTAATACGCTAGGACTGTGGGGAGAAGGGGGACACGTCTGCCCCATTTCCCTAACAGAGGGAGTTGGCTGCAAGAAATGCCACTTTTACATAATCAAATTTACACCCTAATATTGCAACATGGTAAGTCTGGGTTCAGATATCCACCATTTTTGTTTATGGAGTGCCCTTTCTTATACCTTCCTCTTACCCATGGACTATTTTTAGTACATGAACCATGACTGCCAGTTTCAGCACTAGTACTGGGATGCTCCTGTTCTATAGACAGGGTTATTATGAATGTACAGAAAATAAACCAGGAAGACCCTATGCAGATTGCTATAGACTGATATAGGAGGTGTGTGACAGTCAGTGACACTATTAGTGACAGTGCAGGAAAAATTGAGATGTTATTGTACAATATGTAGAATCAGATTGGTAATCATAGATATAGTGTGTGATGTCAACTAAATCTCACTATTAGTGGCAAGGAAACTTCTGCTTTCACACAGTGAAGCAAAAAAAATTCCCAGTTCACCGTTGTAATGTAGAGACCTTGGGGCTGATTCAGAGATGCGATTGCGAAAAGATCGCAAATATACGCTCCTAAGTGCCGTGGAAATCGCATCTCTGAATCAGCCCCCTTGTACTAAGGGCTATACTGCAGAGCAGAATTGCAGATTACAAGACACACAAAACTATAATAGTTACTATATGCCTTCTATACAACACAGTAACCCCTCCAAACACACAATGCACTGAGCTGGTACTATAGCATTGCAGCCAGCACAAGTGTGGCTAATTTACAACTTGTGAAAAACTAAGATTCCTAATAAGGGCTTTTGATCTTCTAAAGAAAGTGCAGGTTGAGATCAACTCAACACCTAATAGGCCAATATACTGTAATTATAACTGCAATGTCTACAGCCAGCAACTATTCTCACCAAGTTTCCATCTTAAATGGCAGTGCCTTTTATAGCATACAAAACATGCAAGATCCGAGGATTAGGCTAATAATTCAGTTTTCAGATCCAAATTTTGTAGGAGGAAACGAGTCCTGTTTTAATTTGACTGAGAACCTCCAAATTTGTATGTGTTGGTTTCTATACAGTTCAGAGCAGCACATCTCTAATAGTCACTGAAGTGTGTCATTCACAGTGCTAATACTACTATATGTCATACAGTATGTGTCTAATTGCCAGGCCTTTTATTTCTACCTGAACCAGACCTACGTCCGCTTGTGTTTTTACGACGGTCATAACCACAAAAACGGCCATTTGTACTTACTGCGCATGCCTGGGGCAGATGTTACACTCATGTTACGCTATGAAATTCAGAGCATATGAGCATTGATTTTAAGACCTTCGTAAATACGGTTGAGGGGGCATGCCTGCCCTACCAAATCCATAAACACGCACCGAGGGCGGGGTGAGGCATTTAAACCGTACAGTATGGGTGTACTAAGCGTCGTAACTATGCAAGGAGCTTACGACCGCCCGCGGTTACGATCAGAAAAGTTAGGGTAGGGTTTGCTGGGAGTAAGAAGCCAAAACTAAGTATGACCAAGGTGAGTGCATCGTAGGTACGCTGACGTAAATACGCTACGCACATGAGCGTTTCTTGAGCTTAGGTCTGGATCAGGCCCATTGTCACATATTGAAAAAGTTTTAGCGGTAGGCTGAACGGAAACGGAAGATGCTTTTAAAGTCACTGAACACTCTTAACAAGAGCTAGCATTTAATGAGACTCTGAAGGTCTTCTCTTGCGATTTGCAGTCTACCAAGTCATCTGAGAAATATGTATCCAGTGGTATGGTAACTGCGATCAGTTTTGATGATACATTGTAAATAGCTGCCTAACATTGTTTAGTAACATTGCTCTAAGTGGCAGAAATGTTTGTAAACTATCACATTTAATTCTGTGTCAGCTTCTTTTTTTTAGTAATAGTTTTCAAGCGAACACAACGTAATTATGAAGCAGAGGATTGAAAACTATAGGTACTGATTCAGAGTTGGGAACAACAGTAAAAGGGAACAAAATTGCACCTTGACAAAAGGTTGTTGAACCACAGGAGGAAGCAGATTTAAGATAGTAAATAGTAAATAGTTTGTACATAGTTTTAAATAAAAGATGTTCAGTATTTGTTTCCTGAAGGGAAAAGTTAAGAAATTTCCCTGCATGCAAAATAAAATAGAAAAAATGAAATATAATGTAATAATAATTTGGACCTCACATATTGCTGCATAGTTTGTCCGGGTGCAGATCTATACCAGTTTCTGCTGTTGATCCTTAGCCTCCAAATGTTTAATGGAATAATAACTTCAAGGATTGATGAGAGTTGGCTTATTGAATAATCGTTGCCAACAGTCCAGTGATGTTACTACACTCTATATAAAGACCAGCTGTGGGATTTGTACAAATGGTAGGTTAAGATATATATAGATAGTAGCCTGTACAACACTGTAGGCTTAGAGTATATTTATTATCATTTGCAAATTTATATAATGAGATTAGTCTTTGTTTACTGGTCTTGCAGTTAAACAATAAACAAAACTAATTAAAATAAAAAATGCACAGAAACTTTTTATAAAATTATAATATTTTGCACACAATAAAATACATGGAACTATTTTTTTTTATAAATAGTTTTTGCTTTTGCTTTTTTTTTTAATATTAGGTTGGCTGTAAGTTCTAAGGATAATCAAATTAATGATTGTATTTTAGGGCATTTTTACTGTAGAGTTTTATTTGCATATTGCATGTGGTAACATTCTAGTGTGTCATTACTTTTCATGGTTTAATATGAGCTGGAATGCATTGCATTAATAGTTCTATCTAGTTTTAATTAAGCATCTAAACTATACTCATGTATTACCTTATATTTACTATATATATTGTATATCAGAGGGAAGAAAGAATTTTAATATACATACTGTTTCTCTTACTACATAATAGAATTCTCATGAAACAGCCTAAGATAGCTGATGTGTCTGTGCTGAATGTACTGAACTTATGTTTTCAATTTAGTTATGACTATATCTTATGTGTTGTAGTAGAGCTCTCAGTGGCATTATATTTTTCCCCACATGTAGTTTGAACATTATATCCAAACCTGTACGCTAATGCTGAGCCAGGATCTTATAAGTACATTATATTAATAAATTTGCAATGGTAATAAGAATAATTAGCATTATTAACATTTATTTATAAGGCGCCACATGGTATCCACAGTGCTGAACAAAGACAATAGGGAATACAAATAAAACAAAATATAAAAAATATAAATTACTGAAATTATCTAACAGAATTATTATTTCTGAAAAACAAAACATACACATACACACAAGCACACACATACACATACACATACACACAAGCACACACATACACACAAGCACACACATACACATAGACATACACATACACACAAGCACACACAAAACTCACCCTCAAAAATCTGGGGTACTTAAATTCATTGCATGGTAAGTTATAGGCCTCTTTCCCCTTTCTTGTACTAAACACAGTTATTTCGAGGTATTCGATTAAGTATAGTAATACACAACGCAACAGTGCTGCAAAGTCTAAGGCTTAAGACATTTCACCCTGCACCTATGGCATACTTTCAGTAGCAGCAGCCCAAAAAGGCGGTTTCCCAGCCAGGGGCGCTTTAACAAATTCATTTGCCTGTATGCAGTATTGATACATGATACTGAAAAAAGTTATTAAACTGCATGTTGATTGTTGAATGACTTTGGCTATTCACTAGTTAGAGTAGCGGGCAGTTTCATAACACTGACTGGTGGATGGTTGGAGACATCCACTAATTACAGTGTAAGAAAAAGAAAGTGTACTCTAGGAGCTTCAGGATGTGATGTAAGGATATGAAGTAAGAGATCAGAGTTTGATTTTTAATAGGAAGTTGTAGTTTTTAATCTGCTTTTGATGTTTCATATGAAGTCGGATGGATTGGCTTGGCTGGGGGGGTCTGATTTTCAATATGGAAGTTGAGGAAAAAGCCTAATCTGGGGTAGGATTTTTGTTTTAATTAAGAAGGTAAAGTGTCTGACCTGGGGTTTGCTTTTTAATAGAGAGGTGGAGGTCTGATCTGAAGTCTGGCTTTTAATAGGATGTTGTGTGGGGGATCTGAGTAACTTTTTATAAAGGAGGTAAAGCTTCTGATTTTTAAAGAAAGGATCACACCTGGTCACAGGTCTCTCCTGGGTTTATCTTAAATCCATTTTGTAATTAGATTTATGTATCTTTTATGCTGTTGTACCCATTTTATTGTATAGCTTTATTATTTATTTGTTTATTTATTTATTTGAATTTAATCAGGTTAAATGGTTGTTTATATGCATTTTAATCATTGAATCATACAATTATTTTCAGATCCAAAAAACAAACAAAGTGTGGAAGTTCCTGAATGGGAAACGGGCAATAAAAGCAACCTCTTACCTCTATGCAAGTCCTTACCTATCAAAAATAGGGATTGCCAGCCCTATAAAAACAACTAGAAACGAAAAGAATATTTAATGGCAGGGTTTGCATAAAGATAACCACCACGATATAGAAAAGTATCACATTTATTAAAAAATAGCTAATTGATGATCATTTGTGCGGTCATTGGCTGTGCATAGGTGCTTAATGAGCGTTATATATTTGGTTTTATATCTGTATTTTTAATAAATGTGATACTTTTCTATATCGTGGTGGTTATCTTTATGCAAACCCTGACATCAAATATTCTTTTCATCTTTAGTTGTTTTTATAGGGCTGGCAATCCCTATTTTTGATAGGTAAGGACTTGCATAGAGGTAAGAGGTTGCTTTTATTGGCCGTTTCCCATTCAGGAACTTCCACACTTTGTTTGTTTTTTGGATCTGAAAATAATTGTATGATTCAATGATTAAAATGCATATAAACAACCATTTAACCTGATTAAATTCAAATAAATAAATAAACAAATAAATAATAAAGCTATACAATAAAATGGGTACAACAGCATAAAAGATACATAAATCTAATTACAAAATGGATTTAAGATAAACCCAGGAGAGACCTGTGACCAGGTGTGATCCTTTCTTTAAAAATCAGAAGCTTTACCTCCTTTATAAAAAGTTACTCAGATCCCCCACACAACATCCTATTAAAAGCCAGACTTCAGATCAGACCTCCACCTCTCTATTAAAAAGCAAACCCCAGGTCAGACACTTTACCTTCTTAATTAAAACAAAAATCCTACCCCAGATTAGGCTTTTTCCTCAACTTCCATATTGAAAATCAGACCCCCCCAGCCAAGCCAATCCATCCGACTTCATATGAAACATCAAAAGCAGATTAAAAACTACAACTTCCTATTAAAAATCAAACTCTGATCTCTTACTTCATATCCTTACATCACATCCTGAAGCTCCTAGAGTACACTTTCTTTTTCTTACACTGTAATTAGTGGATGTCTCCAACCATCCACCAGTCAGTGTTATGAAACTGCCCGCTACTCTAACTAGTGAATAGCCAAAGTCATTCAACAATCAACATGCAGTTTAATAACTTTTTTCAGTATCATGTATCAATACTGCATACAGGCAAATGAATTTGTTAAAGCGCCCCTGGCTGGGAAACCGCCTTTTTGGGCTGCTGCTACTGAAAGTATGCCATAGGTGCAGGGTGAAATGTCTTAAGCCTTAGACTTTGCAGCACTGTTGCGTTGTGTATTACTATACTTAATCGAATACCTCGAAATAACTGTGTTTAGTACAAGAAAGGGGAAAGAGGCCTATAACTTACCATGCAATGAATTTAAGTACCCCAGATTTTTGAGGGTGAGTTTTGTGTGTGCTTGTGTGTATGTCTATGTGTATGTGTGTGCTTGTGTGTATGTCATGGTTGCCTACTTTTGCAAATGAATATCAGGGAGATTGTAAGAGCACTATCAAGGTGCTTCACCAAAGGGGTGTGTCCTGTAGCACCAAAGAGGTGTGTCCTGTGAATAGCTCCACCCATAGGTGTATCTAGCACTGCCAGGAAAACTATTTTACAATAAAAATCTCAGTATTTATTGATTATTAATTTGTCAGTGAATACTTTCATTACTATCTTTATAGAAAAGCTAAAAGTGACGCTGCAGCTGATTAACAAGATTCTTTCATTACATCTTGGCCTCCATGAAATCGGTCATCTCCATAGATCTCAATG
>WWET01003651.1:82502-92614 GCA_011038615.1 Limnodynastes dumerilii
AATAATAATAATACTATTTTCATACAATGAAAATAAGAACATAAAATATTTTATTTTATTTTTTATTTTTTCATAACAGTTTATATGATATTTGAGATAAAAGGTAAATTTTGTTTTCAAACCATTAAAATAATTTAATGCATTTTCCTGTCTAAATAGCTAGATGCAAAATAAGCAAAATGCAAATGCTAAATAAGCAAAATAAGCAACAACAGTCTGTACAGAGAGTAGTCCGACAATAAAAAAAAAAGAAAAAAATCTCATTTTAAAAGGAGCAAATTTGCACTTTGAGAAAACCTTGTTTAACTGCTGGGGTGACACATGCAATTCCAGTTTTACAGTTGTAAAATGATGTTATATACATTATGTTAAATTTCTGATATAAAAGTAAGTGTGGACTCATAGGACCTGATTCACAACTAAGAATTCTTTTGATTTTAGGTGCGTAAGAACGGATCGACTGCGCATGTGTAGTAACTTTTCTATGCTATTAACATTGGACTTAAGTGCGTAAATTCCATGCTTATCCACTATGAACCTAAAGTCTCTAGATTCATAGTAACATAGACAGGAATGGGCGTTCTATGAATAACTAAATGGGCCGATACGCAGATATGGGTTGGAGGGAGGCATTTAAATGACGCAACGAAGGTGTGGTTATGCACTTACGTTACTTAATAGATGCCCTACGCATTGAAATGCTAAATTACAGTTAAGGGAGCCCTATGGCACTCGTAAGTCACATAAGAACCTGAAAACCGGGGGCGTGCTGAGGGAGTTGCCTTGCTATTAGGTGCCTATATTTAGGAACCTCTCGCGTTCTTAAGTGTGAATCAGGTCCATAATTTGGTGTTTTATGTTTTAAAGATCATTACATTTATTTTCTTAAAATATGTCATTTGTTAGAGAAGAATATAATCAGGAATACCAACATCCATGCACTTGGATAATACTCCTCAGATGCATTTGAAACATTGCAAGGAGGTAAGTAGCTGTATTTGTGCCACTACTGAATGGCTCCCTATGCATCTACTATGCATCCATATATATTTAGTAACGATCCAGCTTTGTTCTTGTGTGCTATTCTGAATTATTTGACTATGCTTTACCTGAAACGTATAGTAGTACATGTTTTATCCGTTCACATTTGCCTCAGCCAGAGAACTGCTAATACAGCGAATAATATACCTTTAAAACATGGAAACAATTATATGTTATAAAAGAGCCTATTTTCAAGTCATTTAAATTGGCTGCTTTAATGTGGAGTTTTAGTAAAAAAAAAAAAATGTACTAATTAAATAAAACACAATTACATTTTTTTTTACAAAAAATAAACCCCTTTGTACTGTCTTTAAAATACATCTGAGCAAAATCCTGGTATATGCAGCAATGTGTTGTCATTTGCCAAAATCGGATAGAGATAAATGAAATTTAGAAATATTATGTCTACAAGAGTGTATTGCTAATTGGCAGGTTTGTAGCCCTGTCTTTCACTCTGTACAGAGGATTTATACTGCTCCAGTGTTTCCCAAAATCGGTCCTCAGGGACCGTTAACAGTCAATGTTTTCCAGGCCTTCCCATAGAGTTTTAAATTGTGTCAGTATATCAGTAATGAATACACCTGTGTACCAGAAAGGAGATCTGAAAAATATGGACTGTTAGGAGTCCCTCAGGACTGAGTTTGGGAAACAATGAGCTGGTGCAGGATTACTGGAGGAAGTGAACAGAAACCTGACTGCTAATCTGCAAACATATACAGAGAAGTGCCCACACGTTTAATAAAACATAGTGGAACACACCTTTTCATTAGGCCTCTAAACACAAACTCTTACATGTTTGTAGAAACAACCTTTAAATAAATAAATAATTTAAACAATGTATTTAAATCCAGTACTTGTGCTGTACACGCCTGGTGTTTGTATAAAAAATGTAGGGATAAGCAGTGTTGAGGTATCTTCCTATGTGATCCCGTTCTCCTGGAAAAGTTCTTCTCTGGTTATGATCCCTCTCATGGTACCTTTGTCTTCAGTGTCCCTCTTCCTGATGTTACTTATATCTCTCTCTACAGATCTCCTATTTCTCTCTTCTATATAATATCCTCTTGAGTCATAGTATAACATTGTACTTGTTGTTGAGGGAAATTTTCCATACCCTTCTTCTCTGTGGTACATCCTCACATTTCTGCTCGTTCCTGGGGAAGATCTTCTCATCCTTTCCTTCCTATAATATGTTGCAGTTCTTTGTTTTGTCCTATATGAGGATCTATCCCTAAAGGGGATCTCATATTTGCCTTATATCTCCATTATCTTCTTTCCTAACCCAAACCAAACAGAACAGGTCCCACCAACACCCCGTCGGTTCCTACAGGATCCTGTAGAGCTGCGAAGATCTCTAATTCTGCAAAGGAAGTTTAACAATTAGTAAGTGAATTAACATGATACCGGCAGGAGAGAACGGGGAAAATTATGCCATGGGCGAGGTATTCATCATCATTGGCCAAGGCATCAGACACCTCTTGTTGCCAATACCTGGTGAGGAAGATGAGACCTTTCCCTCACCTTCTGGTTCCATCTCTGCACCCGTGTAAGGAGGGGAAAACACCACACCGGGATAGATACCTGCTGCCTAACCCTGTTACCTTGCCAGATGAATCCACCAGCTGACCTGCAAGAGAACTCTTAACTTCCAGGTACCGATCCCAGTCTCCAGCCTTGTGATCTCCTAACACTGCCCTAAAAAGGGCCTGACACCCTCTAACCACTGTCTGGAGCCTGTAGCCTGTGGCCTATAGAGGATCTATCACCCTCTGCTCCGGCTAAACAGGGCCTAGTGCCCTCTAACCACCTCAGGGCCAACTGCCCTTAACTAACAAAGGATTTAATACCTTTTAACAGTGGGATCACCCTCTATCTATAGAGTTTAATGCCCTTTTCTACAGGGACCTAGTGTGCCCCCCCCTACCTAATTGGACCTGTGCCCTATTTCTCTATAGGGTCTATAGGGTCTAGTGCCCAGCACCAACCATAGGGGGGCTGCGTCCATATCTTCCTTGACGCCGTTGTCCCCTCCTTCATTGGTGTCAGTGGGTGGAAAATATCCTAATCAAGCCTCCAACTGCTTGTTGCCTAGGGGGACAAGTAAAAGGCACAAAGAGGTCCCTCCAGGCTGCTCCTATTCCTGCATCCAACACCATTTAAGCTCTGTGCTTTTCTTCTTCTTCCATCCACCAGTTTTCTGCTCCCCTTGATGGCCTTCCTGCATTCCTCTCCTTCTGAATGATCTTTGGCCACTTCTGGCCTCCTTTTGTCCTCTGGCACCTTCTTCTCTCTTCGGCCTCTTACAGCCACTCCACTCTGCTCCCAGCCCACCCGGTTTAAATACCCCACCGTGGGGATGGATGGGAACAGTGAAGTGGCAAGCCCTGATTGGCTTGCCATGGCACCGCAGTGCACCCTGGGTGCCACAGGGGCGCCTGGGTGTGGTGACATGGCACTGCCCAAATCCAATCCAAAAAGACTGCATGAAATCTATGCAACAAAATGTTATGTAGATAGCGTAAAATAGTTATTGCGCATGCATAGTAGCTATACACCACTTATAACTATACTCGGAAGATGGAAAAAAGTGGAGATGAGAATCCGGGCCTTGATCTTTTTCTTTTCTCATCTCATCTCCCCCTGTATCTCCATCAGATCCATCATCTTCTAATTTCTTCCAGCTATAGTTATCCAGTATTTTTATTCTTTTTCTTTTTGGCTTCCTCTATGCTGCATTCCGTTACTGTAGCCAATCGTATGTCTTTTATACTGTACATTATATTTCCCTTTTCTCCATTGTAGTTTATATATTATATTCTATCCTATTTCCTTGTACTCTAGTATTTCTGCACAAGGTGCTTTAAGGGATTGCAGTTCTTCAATCTCCATTTCTATATCTTTATGTTCTTTTCTTCTCTCTTTTAGAATGAGCTCCATCACTGAAAATTAACATATGTCTAGTATCTTTTTTTCTGAAGCTTCTGTCCTGTCTGCCAAATATTTCTCCAGCATTACTGTCTCCCACCAGATCCTATTCTCTCTCTAAAGCACTCTCTCTAATCTTTCCATAATTCCTTCTATATCATCATCCAGTAGTTCTTTATTACCCTTCAATATCTGATCTATCTTCTCCTTCCTTGTCTTCCTATGCTCGAACATGGTAGGTATGCGCTGAAGTACTACTTAGTGGGATCTAATACGCGGGGCAGGAACATTAGTACCCTTACCCTTTGAATACACGAGGAACAAGACAAATGAAAATACAAGTCTGTGCAACCCCTCCACTGCAGCTAGGACGGTAAGTGGTGTTCCACTTTATCATCTTTGTGACAGGCCCTGAGGTTCAGTGGGACCCCTGCAATCCACTATTGAGGAGGGATGGAGGCCCCCAAAAATATGAGTGTACCAGGCCCCAAGATTTCTGTTGCCAGGCCTGCTCAGGTGAGCCAACAGAACACCCTGAAAAAGACTTTAAGTAGTTAAAATGCGTTGGTATGAGTGGGAGGTTGCATTGGCCGAGGAGGGTGAGGTACTTGTGGAAGTGTATATTACCCGTGCACTGTATTCCATTTTAACCTCGGCAGTACTTATCACTCTACCAGAGGGGAGCTGTGTCATGAGTATGCATACCTGCCTGCTTGTTTAAAAAAAAAAATATTTTAATGTATTAATAAAAGAATTGCTTTGAAGTACATCTTGATATATTCTTCCATATACTGAAAGATTGGACAAATAATTCAGGGAGAAGAGACCGGGAAGACAGTGGTTCAATCTACCTGATGTAAACTGGGGTGAGTCTTCAGCAAGATCCACTAGAAGTGGGGACATTTTAAATTCATTACAGGGAGCATCCCTCAAGCAACTGGTGAGAGAGCCCACTCTTAAAGAGGGCATAAGTGTGGGTAAGAACCTAGGATCCAGTGATCATCAATTAGTATGGTTTAGTATAATAACTGAGAGAGACCAGTACCACACAAAGGCAAGGGTGCTAGAATCTAGGAAGGCGAATTTTGTGGAAATAGGGAGATGTGTAAGTGATTCTTTGGTGGAGTGGAGGCACATGAAAGGGGTACAGGACCAGTGAGGAAATAAAAAAAAATGCATTATTAACAGCAACAGACCTTTGTATAAGAAAGGTTAGGAAAAACCCCAGAAACTGAAAAACAATGTTGTTTACAAAAACGATAGCAAGTATAGTGAAAGCAAAAAAGATGGCCATTCAGAATTATAAGCAAACTCAAAATAATGATGGACCTGATTCAGACTTAAGAAGAAGCTTGAAATTAAGAGAGAAAAATTACACCTGGGCAAAACCATTTTGTTTTTAAGTTAATTGTATACTTTGCATGAAGGGATATATCTTTGAACTGTATATTGCACACAGATAATGACCAGCTTTACTTTTACACAGTTTTTTAGACTTAGGATAGGAAACATCACCTCTCAACTCTAGTACTGTTTGCAATCAACATGGTTTAGCCCAGGAGTAACATTCCTCTCTTAGGGCCGTATTCAGACAACCGGACGTATTGCATGTACGTCCGGTGTTTACCGAAATTGTATACTGCGCATGCATAGTAATTTTTTAACGTAATCTACGTATCTTTTGGTACGTATATTGCGTATATGCAGTCTTAAAGACCGCATATTCGCAATCTACGTACCGAAAAGATATGTAGATTACGTAAAAAAAAATTACTACGCATGCGCAGTATACAATTTCGGTAAACACCGGACGCACATGCAATACATCCGATGGTCTGAATACAGCCCTTAATTAAAAGCTCTTTCTTAAGTCTGAATCAGGCTCAATAACAGGGAGGAGTATTTTGCAAAGCAAAAGGAGGCTAAAAAGGTTATCAGGGCAGCAAAGGCACAAACTGGGGAAAAACTGGCCCACTTGATATGAAAAGAGGACAAAAGCTTTTTTAGCTATATAAATGAAGGCAAAAAACTAAAGAGGGTATAGTAAGGCTCAAAATGGAGAGAGGGAGTCTTGTTTAGGGTGAAAGGGCTAAAGCAGATCAGCTTAACAAGTATTTCTGTTTAATATTTACAAAAAGAAAGAGAGGGGAAGGGACCACATTTAAATGGGAAGACTACTAATACAAAGGAGGCAATTACTACTATTTTCACTGAGGAGCAGGTATTAAAAGAACTTTCAAAGCTGAAAGTGGACAAATCAGTGGGACCAGATGGGATATATCCTAGGATACTTAAAGAACTTAGAGGGGTGCCGCCAAACCATGTCACTTATAACTGGGGTGATTCCAGAGGACTGTAAAATAGTAAATGTCGTCCCTCTGCATAAAAGTGGAAGTAGGGAAGAAGCGGCAAACTACCAGCCAGTGACTGGTTCCGTAAAGTATTGGATAAATGGGAACCGGAGACACAGATGATCTAGATTTCAGTAAGGCTTTTGACACTGCCACATCGCAGACTGTTAAATAAGCTTGAAACTTTGGGATTGGACTTAAAGATAATTGCATGGATATGATCTTGGTTTCAGGAGAGACAACAGAGGGTTGTAGTAAATGGAATCCCTTCTAGGGATGGTAAGGCAACCAGTGGAGTACCCCAGGATTTTGTACTTGGACCAGTGCTATTTAATATCTTTATTAGTGATATTGCCTATGGTATTGAGGGGAAAATATGCCTCTTTGCAGATGAAACAAAGATATGTAACAGGACAGACACTCCATGAGGGGACACAAAATGAGGGATGATCTAGGTAGACTTGAGAAATGGTCAAGAGTGTGGCAACTGTTGTTAAATGCCAAAAAATGCATAATCATTCACTTGGGGCACAAAAACCCAAAAGCTCAATATATCATTAATAGCATTACATTAGAAACTACTGAGGAGGAAAGGCATCTAGGGTCATTATTACATGTGACTTAAAAGTAGCCAAGCAATGTAATAAATCAATAAGAAAGGCAAGTCATATGCTTGGTTGCAAAGGGAGAGGAATTAGTAGCAGAAAGAGAGAAGTAGTGATGCCCCTTTATAGATCGTTGGTATACTGTGTTCGGTTTTGAAGACCATGTCTCCAGACAAGACTAGAGACTGTGCAAAGAAGAGCAACTAAAATGGTCCATGGTCTGTGTCACAAAACATACTAAGAAAGGATAGAGGAACTAAACATGTATAGCTTGGAGCAGTGAAGGTAGAGGGGGAATGTGATAGCAGCTTTCAAATATATCAAGGGTTGTGACCGGCTAGAGGAGAGGAGGGTGGCATTTTTCAAAGGAAGAGATGTAATAGAACACGAGGGCATGAATATAAACTGGAGGGTGGTAGATTCAGAGGCTAACACAGTAAAACAGTATAAACATGCTTGGGATAAATATAAAGATATCCTAAATCCCAAACTAAATTGAGGGTAAATAGGGGTAGGGTCAGTGTAGTTTTAAATAAACAACTAGGCAGACTGGGTGGGCAATGTGGCTCTTATCTGCCGTCACTTTCTATGTTTCTATGACTGATGTGCCTAATTTCAAGACATAAATTATGTGAGTATATGACTTGCATTGTACATGATTGAGATGGGGTCTAGGTGCTGCATAAGGTAGCGACTGTCGGGTCTCTCTCCACATATCCCCCTTGTAGATTCGTATTGAGAGATCATTGAAGGACTTACAATCAGGTGTGAAATTTGAGAAAAAATTTTCATTTAAAAAAAACATTTGAAGAGTTGAATTTTGATCTTGTTTTTATGGGATGCTTTGAAATGAACTCTGTCTCAAGGGATATGTAGTGACTGACACACCTGAAACATGTGACTGAAAAAAAATGTTTTGACTCACTGCGCTTCAATCCAGAAAAGAAAAAAACTACTGTAGAAATTTGTGCATTTCACTTTTATTTATGAACATTGTCCAAGTCAGAGCCGGATTAAACCCTGTGGAAGCAGTCTAAACCTCGGGGCTCCCCTCATGCCTGCCCTAGTAGGATAACATTGCACTAAGTAGTGTGCACATCAGTTGCTAGATGGAGGTGACAATCACTACTGTACATTACATATAGGTAGGATGCACTTGAATTTGAAAATGACAGCTGACAGAAGATGAGCTTTTTGAGACAAAATGTAATGTAATTCTGATGTTAATGGTTTATGTACTTTAAATTATTAATGGGTACATAACATTAATACAGTATTTACAGTATTTATTTTTTTATTATTATTTTTATTAATTTACCTAAATCCCAAGTCTTCCAGGAGAGCTGTATATGCTGCTAGTAGTTTACTTGAACAACTCAGGTTATAACTTGCTTTTTTGTTTAGATCATAGACCAATTTTAATTAGTAGGCATTTTATACCAAAAAGTCGAATTGCTGCACATGTGATGTAATATGTTGTGCCATAGAATCGCATGTGCGTGTGTACAACCCAGTAAAACACATGCAATTCCATAACACAGTATATTACATAACACATGCTTCAAGTACAACACGATTTAAAGGTACAATAAAATCATTGTCCTCTTTGGTAGAAGCAACTTTAAACCTAAATCTGATTTAAATCAGAACTTTTTATATCTTTACTTAAAACATGAAGATTTCAACGTGTCCGCACCTCTGTTATTATTTTTTTAAATGATAACAAAAGTGCAATAAACAAGCGTGTAGAACAATATCATTCAAGTGTGTACACTGCGACTATCCTGCCTGATCATTGCAAAGTACACAAAATCATTTATTTGCATCTTTTGAACGGTTTCATTTTACCGATTAGCAATTGAAATCTTCAATAAAAACGTTCATCGTTTGAAAACCTATTGTGTGTACCGGGCTTTAATCAATAATTAAAATTATTTTAAAAATCGTCAGGTGTACCTGCATTTTTTAAACAGAACTATTGCTAACAAAGCAGGTGGCATCATTTTCCCTCTACCAGCACTAGATTGTAACAGGCTGAGTACAGAAATTGTGGGGCCTGGGAAACATCTGTAGTGCCCCTCTCCATATGTGACATCATCAGTGATGTCACAGAGCGGGCAAGGTGCCGCTTACCCGATTTAATAGCGAGCCAGTGCGCAGGGGAGGCCAGCTAATGAACAGCTCTAAGCAGTATGTATCAGTGGTAAGATACCGCTGACACCTGCTGTTGCAGAGCAAAGGTAAGTATTGGAGGGCCCCATCAGCTCAGGGCCCAGGACAATAGTCCGAACTGTCCCCTCCTAATGGCGTCTCTGGATGGGGCACTCATAGTGTGAGGTACTATGAATGGGTGAGTATGTGATTCGTATACTCTGCCATTAATTTTCGGAAGCGGGGCCGCTGGGGACTTACGGTTAGGCTACTGGGGGGACTTAGGGTTAGGCTGTGGGGAGGGGACTTAGGGTTAGGCTGTGGGAGGGGGGAAACTTAGGGTTAGGGTTAGGGAGTGGGGTTGCCCGTGTTCGGTGCTCTGAAAATCGATTGCTATGCCTCTTAAGTAAATGCTTGAAATTAGTTACTCCTGGGCTAAACCATGTTGATTGTAGGGGAGTCATATTCCATCTGTTGGAAACAGTATTAGAGTTGAAAGGTGATGTTTCTATCCCAAGTCTAAATAACAGTGTAATAGTAAAGCTGGTCAGTATCTGTGTGCAGTAAGCATTTCAAAGATATATCCCTGCATGAAAAGAATACAAGTAACTTGACTCCCCCTGCAAACAACATGGTTTAGCCCAGTAATAACTAATTTCAAGCACTTATTTAAGTCTGGATCCAGCCCAATGTCTGCGTTGCAGGCATACTCGTAGCTAAATGCCATTCGGTGCTGTAGTCCCTTATATTGATTAGTGTTTCCCACGCTGCAGGGGTCCAGTGCCAGTAGAACCCAGTAAGCGGGGTAAGCGTGGCAGGTGGGCAGAGAGGCGCTCCCCTCCACCTACTATCCCTTGCTTATGGCACAGACATCACCCCCCCCCCCCCCCGCTCTTCGGTGCTGTCTTATATTGATTAGTGTTTCCCACGCTGCAGGGGTCCAGTGCCAGTAGAACCCAGTAAGCGGGGTAAGCGTGGCAGGTGGGCAGAGAGGCGCTCCCCTCCACCTACTATCCCTTGCTTATGGCACAGACAAGACATC
>WWET01003651.1:104245-120568 GCA_011038615.1 Limnodynastes dumerilii
AGTGGTTGTCTAAACTAGGGAGGAAGGAAGGGTTACCCCACAATGTGGCATACACTGAGGACTTGGGACTTTGCTTATATTTTTTATTAACATAGGCCCAGGACTTATATGTATCCCGGAAGAGGATATGGTTAAGTAGGTGGTTAGGATTTTTTAGGGGAGTGTAGCTGTGAGAAGGGAGAAAATACCTCCAGCTTTAGTGCTTTATTAATGTAGATCTGTTTGTCCAAAAGCCAATCAGTAACATAGTGGAACATGGAAGCATGGACGAATTTGTTAATGTCAGGCAAATTTAACCCGCCTTGCGTTCTCTGAAGGTGTAATTTGGATTTGGCAATTCTATGTCTTTTGTTGTTCCACAAAAATGTAAGGAATAATTTGCTGCACTCCTGGACATCGGTTCTGTGTGGTCTGATTGGTAACATCTGAATGGAGTAAGCCAATTTAGGGAAAAGCACGCTTTTAATTACCGCTAGTCGGCCCATTAGAGAAAGGGGTAGAGACATCCAGTTATTAGTAACATTTTAGACTTTCCTTATAAGACCCGGAAAGTTAGCTTTATATAGGGCTTCAATTGTGGGAGTTAAAGTAATGCCTAAATATTTTAGAGAGGTTTGAGTAATTGTAAACTGAGAGAATGGTGCGGAGTCAAGTGGCATACATCTTTTCCTAGAGAGTGGTAGGATTTCCGATTTATTAAAATTTACCCTGTATCGCGCAAAAGTGCCAAATTCCGCAATGGTCGACATAATTTCTGGTAGGGACTGTGAGCGGTTGGAAACCAGCAGCAGCATGTCATCCGCAAACAACGAGAGCTTGCTTTCCACATTTCCCAACATTATTCCAGTATAGAAATCCATACTCCGCAGTCTCTCTGCAAGCGGTTCCAGGGCAAGGGCAAAAAGCAATGGGGAGAGGGGGCACCCCTGACGCGTGCCCCTCTGAATCAAGAATGGGGTGGATAGGACCCCGTTGCCTTTGATTTGTGTGTAGGGATTGCGATAGAGGGTTTGGAGGAGGGAGACGAAGTCCCTGAAGTCTCCAAAACGTTTTAAGGTTTCAAAAAGGTGATCCCATGTCACAAGATCAAGTGCCTTTTCTGCGTCTAATGATAGCAATAACGTTGGGTCTGACCTTTGGGAGGACTCCACCTCCTGTATAACCGTTACCACCTTCCGCACGTTTGTGACAGAATGGCATCCCCAGATAAAACCCATTTGGTCCCTATTTATAACCGATGGTAATATAAGTTTTATCCTTTCTGCCAGAATTTTAGTGAGTAATTTGTAGTTGACGTTTAATAGGGAAATGGGTCTGTAGGATCCTGGAAGTTCAGGATCTCTTCCTGGTTTGGGGAGGACTTTGGCGATCGCCGAATTAAAATAAAGGGGGAAAGATTGTCCGGCCATAATCGAATTAAAAGTGTTTTGTAATGTTTCGCTGATCTCTTCTATCAAAATTTTGTAGAATTCACCGCTATAACCGTCAGGCCCTGGAGCTTTTAAAGGTTTTAAAGCTTTGATACTATCCGTAATTTCTTTGTGTGAAATAGGTGCTATAAGTGTAGCTGCTTGCGATTCGGAGGGGCGCGATAGTGAGATCTTACTCCAGAAACTTTTTTATTTTCGTCAAGGGGGTCTTGGCTGTATAGATTCTCGTAAAATGATTTTAATATGTGTAGTATGAGGTTACCATTCGTCTCCCTCCGGCCGTCCCCTCCCTTTAAAGAGGGGATAAAGCTGGAAGATCCCTCTCCTCTCAAAAGATTAGATAGTTTGCCTGTCTTATTACCAAGTTTATAGAAGTGGTAGTTCTTATTATTGATATATTTATCTCCTATATGTGCAACTACATTATCGAACTGGGCTTTCTTTGTTAGAAATGTTAGTTTGTTTTGTGGGGTCGGGGTGACTTTGTATAACTGAAAGGCTTCAGAGAGTTCTTCTTGAGATTTTACATAGGTGGACATAGTGGTTTTGTTGTGTTTACTCATATATGAAATAATTACTCCCCGTAATACAGTTTTCGCTGATTGCCAGAATAGAGTTGATTCGTTAGTGTGCTCATTATTTTCTTTTAACATATGCCAAGCGGCTTTTAGCATATCTCTAAATTGGGGCGAGTTGGCTAAAAAGGACGGGAATCTCCATGGATACCTATTGCCACTGACCGGAGTCCGTGCTATTTCAAACCATATCAGGGCATGGTCTGATAATGCTATAGGTTCGATTTCTGCTCTAGGTATTTTGGGTAATAATTTATCGGTTACCAACAGATAATCTATCCTGGAAAGGGATCCGTGTGCTGCTGATAAGCAAGTGAATTCCCTATCCAGGGGGTGGGTGGTGCGCCAGATGTCCAGGAGATGCAGCTTTTGGATGAGATACTTTATACCTACTCTGGGCATGGGATTCTTGTCTGATTTAGGCTTTTGCTTGTCTAGGTGAGGTAGGGCAACCTGGTTAAAATCCCCCCCCCCCCTAAAATAATATTAGTGTCAGAATATAAGTATAATTTGGACAGTATTGATTGGAAGAAGAATTTGCTGCTGGAGTTTGGGGCATAGATGTTACATATTGCGTATCTAGTAGAGTATAGAGATACATCAGTTATTACAAATCTCCCTGAAGGATCGGATAAAACAGAATGGATAACAGTTGGAATCGCCTTCTTGATCAAGGTTGTCACTCCCCTTGCCTTAGAGGTAAAGGATGAGTAACCTAGGACTTTATATTTATCGGAATTCAACTTTGCCACTTCTGAGTCTAAGTGGGTTTCCTGTAATAGCGCTACATCTGCTCGCATTTTATTTAAATAGGTAAAAATTTTCATTCTCTTAATGGGTGAGTTAATACCCCCGATGTTCCAGGAGCAGACCTTTATGTGAGCCATACTCTATAGCAGTTCCCTGATATATAGAGCGTGGTGTAGGAAAATCAGAGTGGTGATAAGTACAAGTGTGGTAAGCTAACCCATGTAGGAGCCTCCACCCCCCTATCAATCAAATTATTGAAACCACATCAGCCTAGCGAAAGAGAGAATTCAACCAGAATCCCACAATACAATTTTAAAGAAAGTCATTGGAAAGTGAGTAAGTAAAGGGTAAACCTTAGCAGAATATAGCTATTTAAGGAATAAAAGATAGGTTGAAGGGTTCAGTCTTGTATTGAAGCCTATGCTGATGTGGCCTCTTCCTCCTCTTCCGTCAGAAACGCACGAGCATCATCCGCCATGGAGAAATCTTTGAATCCATCCGTGTAAAAAAGGCGAAGACGAGCTAGATACAACAAGGCAAATTTTTTGCCCTTCTGGAACAGAGATGAACAAATCGGGGAGAATTCCTTCCTAGCTTTGGAGACCTCTGCTGAGAAGTCTTGAAACAGGCAAAGTGGAGAGTCCTCCCAGAAAATAGAAGTTGCTTTCTTATATGCTGACCATATCTCAAATTTCAGGGCATAGTTGAGTTATCTGAAGATTACTGCCCGAGGCCTTTCTTTTAAGTTGCTTCTAGTGGGTCCTATTCGATGCACCCTTTCAATATGATATGGTCCCGCTTCTTCTGGGATATTTAGGAGGTTTGGTAGTGTATGGGATACAAATTTGAGAAGGACGGGTCCTTTGATTGTTTCGGATAGATCAATAAGTCGAATGTTATTCCGCTGCGACCTGTTTTCCAGGTCGTCTACTCTGTTCCAGAGCTGAGCCGTGGATTTTTGGGTTTGTTCCATGTCTTGTTTAAGTGTAGCTACGTCTTGAAAGACCTCTCCAAGTCGAGCCTCGTTGAGTCGGACCTATGTAGCTGTTTGCGTTATTTGGGTTTTCAATTCTTGAATCGCCGCAGTAAATTTATTTGCTTGTTCTTGCAATATAGGCTCCATCGTTTCTTTTATAGCTTTGACTACATCAGAGCAGGATATCGGTCCCACATTGGGTTCCATGTCGGTAGAAGAAGCCAGGGTAGCGTTTTTAAATTTAACAGACTCATTTTGTTCAGGTTGTTTTTGTCCTGCTTGGAGCAAATCTATCCATTGTAAATGGGTATCAAAATGTCTGCACAAGAGAGTCTAGGAAAGGGTGCACCAATATGAATGAGTAAAGGTCTTTGGTATTGTGGATCAGAGAATGCTCATATGTTAAAACATACACATATAGATAGGGTTACCACAGTAGGTTTTCAATTTTACATGCCTGCTAATCCAATAAGAAAAGGTGTCTTGTAATGTAGCAGATTGGCCACTAGATATCCTTCCTGTGCCTCGTCAAAGCTATTTTAATGCAGAGGGTATGGAATATGACTTCTGAGTAGTAATTTAATGAAAAAGATATTGAGTTATTGAGGAGGTGGTTTAGGTGAAAATCTCCTGAAATAGTCTGATAGAAGGTCCAGAGAAAGCAGGCTGGGGGAGCAGAAATAAAAATAGCCAAGGTGTACAGTAATCCTCCTCTTCCCTCTTAAGTCACACTGACAGATAGTAGTGTCAAGGGGTTAATAGTAAGCCCTGAATTTCAGATTCTTTCTGCAGTGTGTTAGGTAAAGGATATTTAGGATTTCCAGGGGTATTGCTGCTCTGATTATGTGGCTGTCTTTGATTATGCAGCCTATGGGTTTAGAAAATGGCGGTGATGGGTGAGAGGTAGTTCGCGGGTAATGTCCCCATATACTTACTGCTCACACAAGCCTAAAGTCCCTGGGTACCTCTAATGTGTCTTCTGGGACTGCAGATAGAACATTAAGGATGAGGTAATGGTCTCACTCTCAGTAATGGCACCGCATCTCCGGAGCTGTATTCTTCCCGCCACTACCTTCAAGATGGCGCCTGCTTCACACTGTCTGGTGGTCTCTCTCCCACCACACCAACAGGGGCCCTCCACCGAAGGGATCCAGCAGCTTGGGGAGCAGAGGTCCTCCGGTGCGTGATCCAGGGGTCCGGCTGCCGATTCTGGGACCCGGAACCTTCCTCCGGGGGAGGAGGAGGTAAGAGGCCAGAGGCCTGATGCGGGCCGTTGGTTGAGTAGGCCTCGCGTTCTGGGGAGCACAAAAAGCAGCTCCGAGCCCACAAACTTTCTCAAAGCAGTAGATTGGAAGGGGAGGAATGAGGGTAAGTTGGGGAGTTTAGGGTATAATTCTATGGGAGATAAATGCTCAAAAAGCCATTCTCAGCCGGAGCTCAGATGAAGCACATCTTGGCACTTGGAGAGTCAGTCACGTGTCTCTATTTATAGCGCTTTTAAAAGATTCCACCCCTCTAATTTACATATAAACACAACATTCAGTAAAAACATGTAAATAAATAAATAAAGACAGTCAAGCTCTGTGGATGCAGTGGATGCAATCCCGTGTAAACACTGGGTATATGAGAGGAAGGTACGTAGAGTCGGTATTCGCTGCAACACACCCGCTGACGCTTTTCAAATGTAATTCTCTCTCAAAGAAAATGGGATGTGTGGACAGGGAAGGCTTTGTAAAGCCCCGTTTTCGTTTTATTATCCAGTTCAAAGTTGAAGTCACATTCAATTTAAAAACACTTGATTTATACTAAATACTTGAAATGTATTTATACATACAGTTTCTTTCGGATAACAATGTAACATTTTACATCCCATGTCGTGAGCCTTACACAAAGTATCCAATATTTCTCACATTTACTTAAATCTATTGCATAGAGAATTCTTTTTATTTCCTTAAGAGGTTATAGGTCAATTTATTAGCATTCTTCTAGTTTTCACTCCTGGCTTACCGAAGCACATATATTCATGAAAACCACGTGATCTGTATTTATCCCAAGGGTGTTAAAAGTTACAAGGTATCTAAAGGTATTTAAATGTTGAAATGAGAGAAACAATATAAAGGTGATAATGGGACCTAATTTGGTCCCGGTGATAGAAACAAAGGTATATAATAAATCCATCTGTAAAGTATAATATAGGTGAAAAAATGTGTACAGTGTATGTGATAAAGAACATTGTGTAATTGAAATTACCTGACTTAGCTACCCCCTTTTGGGGATAGTGTCTGGTCGGTATCCAACCATCAATTTTAGCCATTTATTATTTTTAATATATCTACTAGCACAGAATACAATTTTCTGTATATTGTTTGTTTTTTCATCAGGGTGGCAGTCCCTGATTTGTTTTTCATGCACTCTGAGGGATATATCTTTAGTAGCTCATGTGAACAACAAGGCTCAGGTTCAAAAGTTTCTTTACACCCAATATGTAACCTTAGCTTACACATGCTTAAAGAGCAGTATAAAGGGTGTTTTTTTTAATAATTAATACAAAGTAGGAAAATACCTTTGAATACTGTGTGAGTAATAAACCAGGGCAAAAGAACCAGACTCAGGGCCATATTCAGACATTCAGACCTCCGTGACGGACGCGCTTACTCCTCTCCCCAGCTACAAGGCTGTTAGCTTTACCCTCAATGCGCGTTGAGAGCTGAATCCCTTACGGTATAATCTATGAAGTTATCATTGCTATTATCAGATTCGTAATTCAGTGAGTGAAACTGTTTAACTTTTGCACTTCATTCATCGCCACCTATCTTATCATTGCACACCTTATCCCCTCGAGGATTCTATATACACGGAACTCTCAATCAGCCACATAGTGGCAACATTGTATATCATGGAAGTATTGTCATTTGTTCTCTTTCGAGGTTTATATTGCACAGAACTTTAGGGATCTACACAGTGGTAGCAAAACACCATTCACCATCACAATGGAGGTTCCCTGCAGGCTGTGTTTTCTAACCAGTATCATATTGTCTATACCATTGGTTCTATATTCAAAGGAACCTTGGATCTATGTGATTTTAATGTGTTTATAATTATGCTAATATTGTTTTGCACTTATTATATGTGTATGCATTTTTTATATGTTTTTTAGAATACATATTTGTAATTTCTGAACCACTTGTATTGCTTTATCTATATCCTTGGTTTACTCTAGCACAGCTATTTTTATATTTCCTTTGTTGTTGTCCAGGTATTGCACATACCTTTCTAGCCAACGCTCGTAAGGAGACTTTTTGTCTACTTTTGTCGGCTGCAAAATATCGTTTTTGCCCATACCAGAGGCGTAACTAACGTGGCTTTTGTAGGGCTCATGCCCCAGGTTCCGATGGCGCCCAGCTGATGTGGGCGCAATCGGTGCCTTAGGGCATGAGTCCTAAAAAAACTCACAGTCGCTCAGGGCTTCATCAGACTCCTTTTCCTGGAGTCACAGAGCGCGCAAAGAGCGCGCCGCGGAGGTGAGCGAGGTGAGGCCAAGGAGCAGGTAAGTGAATTTGGCTACAATTGGGGGAATGCACTAAGGACTTAAACTATATGAGGGGCTGCACTAAGTACTGAAACTATATGAGGGGCTGCACTAAGGGCTTAAACTATATGAGGGGCTGCACTAAGGACTCAAACTATATGAGGGGCTACACTAAGGACGGAATCTATTGAGGGGCTGAACTAAGGACGGAATCTATATGAGGGGGCTGCACTAAGAACTAAAGCTATATGAGGAGCTATACTAAGTACTGAAACTATATGAAGGGGCTACACTAAGTAATGAAAATATATGAGGGGGCTGCACTAAGGACTGAAGCTATATGAGGGTCTACACTAAGTACTGAAACTATGAGGGGGCTGTACTAAGGAATTAAACTATATTAGGGGCTGCAATAAGGACGGAATCTATTTGAGGGGCTGCACTAAGGACGGAAACTATATGAGGGGGCTGCACTAAGGACTGAAGCTATATGAGGGGCTGCACTAAGGACTGAACCTATATGAGGAGCTGCACTAAGGCTGAAGCCTGGGGAGACATGAGGGGGATTATTTGGAGGCTGGGGAGACATGAGGGGGATTATTTTGAGGCTGAGGGGAGACATGAGGGGGATTATTTTGAGGCTTAGGGGAAACATGAGGGGGATATTTGGGAGACTGGAGAGACTTAATGGGGTTTATTGGAAGCTAGTGAGACATGAGGGGGTTCTTTGGCCGTCACTTTGGGATATCGATGGGCTTCCGACCGGCAGCTATCATGTGGGCGTGTTCGTATGCAGATTTGATTGGCAGCAGCATGGTAAGTATTAACTTTAAGCCTCGGCTTTCTTTGTATTGTGGTTACAAATATGTATTTTGCTCTCTAAGGCCCTGATTCAGAGATTGAAAATAAGAACTTATAGTTACACCTGGGCTAAACCATGATGATTTCAGGCGAGTCAAATTTCATTTGTTGCAACAGTATTATAGTTAAAAGGTGATGTTTCCCAGCTCAAGTCTAATTAGCAGTTTAAAAGTGAATCTGATCAGGTATCTGTGTGCAATAAGTAAAAGCAAAGCATTCTCCCTGCATGCATAGATTTCATCATCGCTCTTTCCTTGTTGCCCATTCCCTTTATTTGATCTGATCTATCGTTTTATCTCGCTTTCCGTTTCTTGTCTATTTTTGACACACTCTGCCTGCAATTCTTTACAAAGGGGAAGAAAATAGGATGAAATGCTAAGATAATAAAAGGAGAGATCACAGTATGTGAACGACAGCATCAATTTTCTTTTCACCGAGGGGCAATATATGTTTTTATCTTGTAGGGAAGGGAATTGTATTATCCCATTATGTAATTGGGACTCATACACAGGTTTGTGACAGCACACTCAATACACAATATAACAGGCAGCAAAAGTCATAAACTAGATGCCCGTTTCATTCCTTTACTGTCCTCTATGTATATGGGAATTATGTATACGGAATTATAAAAAGTCATTGTCCTCTGAAGTCATTCATTCTGTGTGCAATCAGCGGCTAAAATGCCAGCCCTGACATTGTCATTAGCCAAAACATATGTTGAAATTTCCTAATATCGCCATGCAGTATACTGTGTTGTTATGGCTAATGGCGACAAACCCACTACTGCCCCCATGGGCCGTATGCAGAATTACTGCACATGCGCAGTAGAACATATCGGAAAACTCCGGCCGAATTTGCAATGTGGCCGGAGCTCTGCATCTCCATGCTCTTCAAAGCTTATTGCACACCCAGATTTGGAAACTTCTTGACCTTGACATTTCTTGTCTCTGACTAGGTGACCTTGTGATGACCAACATTGAACGTCACCCGATGTATTATGTCCGTTTCAAGCTGTCATAGGCCTAGATTTACTAAACTTCAGAAATGGCTCATAGCAAACAATCAGATTCTAGCTGACATTCTCTAGTATGTAACAGGAAAGTGAGAGAGAGAGAGAATCACAGTGGTTGCTACGGGCAACAAGTACACATTTCCTTTTTCGCAGTGTAGTAAGTCTAGCCCTTAGAATGGAACCCCATGTTGAAACCCACTTGATGATGGGTACCTCATGGATGTCATCATGGAGGTAGATATATATAATGTCTCGGATCATAATTTTGCTTTTAATTTTTCATTTATATTGTAGAATGTTAAGAGAAGGTGATGTTATTATTACTTTATGTTACCTCATCGACTCCTAAATGCATCTGTTTGTAAAGCCTGCTAATGCATGGCATTTAAAACACTGCTATCAGCATTCTCATAGATACTTTGTTAACCTTCTCGCTGATCACTTCTAGGCCATTATTTTTACATAGCTGTTATTTAGCTCTTGGTGTTACTGTGTTCTTTATGAAATATCAGCCAAGTAACACAATAAATATGGACTAATGATTGCTGAGGGCAAAGAATACAAGGGGAAGGGAAGACTTTATTTCCATATGCCAGGCCATGTCTTGTTTTTTTATATATATATATATAATATATATATATATCTCAATAAAAAAAAATAACCAGGGGGGGTGCGCATTTTTGGGATTTGCCCCAGGTTCCATTTACCCTAGATACGCCCCTGGCCCATACACAGTATAATAATTTTATTTTAGCGGCGGATTTTCTTTATAAATTTAAATAAAGGGCAGTCGTTAGCATGTGGGTTTGACTGACGTAGATGATAGGAAGTATGATAACTTCCTGTTGTAGCTAGCTCTTTGTTCTTTGCTGCCGTGATGGATGCAAATACGAAAGGTCTTGGAATCTTAGCCCTTTCTATGGTTATTTTAACCCAGCAGAAACAGAGAAAAGCGGCAAATATTTGTCGCCGTCGTAAATGTTGGGCGAAGGAATGGCTCAAGAAAAGGGAATCGTTTTCTCATATTTCACTGCTACAGGAAATTCGTGAGAATAACCCTGATGATTTCCGACATTTATTGAGAATGGATGATGAGGCTTTCCTATACTTGCTTGCTGTTGTTTCTCCCTACATTCAAAGGCAGGACACCAAGATGAGGACAGCCATCACACCAGTCTTGTGGCTACCTTGAGGTATTTGGCAAAAGGACGTTCTTTTGAGAATTTAAAATTCAGCTGTGCCATTTCTGCTCAGGCTTTGGGGAGCATAATTCCTGAGACATGTGAGGTTATGTATCTGGCTGTGAAAACAAATTTATGAAGGTATGTAATGTACTCTGCACAACTATCCCATGACATATGTTATCTTTCATAATGACTCATGTTTCTGTGAAAAGTGATCTTTAACATCTTTAAAGCATATATATTGACTTATATATTGAGCGAAACACCATTTTTTATGTTAATAAAAAAAATAAACAATGTTTATATTTCTGAACCGTTTATTAAACCATAAAATAACTTACAAAACTATAGCAATATAAACAGTAATAACTTTTGCAAATGTTTCTAAAGCAAATGTATAAATAATATATATATAATAAACCTATCAACAATATTTTAAAATTTCAATACTTTGTCACAAATTTTCATACTGAAAGGGCTCAATGGGTGGTCCAGATTGATAGCTAAATTCTGCCGTTGAGGTTCTTGGCATGGAGGTAACAGGAGGACCTTACTCTTGTCGCTGCTATTAATGTGGGGGTTGTGGTACATAGGATGCCCATATGGTGGTGGATGGGTGGGATGTTGAAAGGTAGGATTTGGAGGCACAGGTGTCAGGTTTGCCAAGTATGTTTCAAAATTAATTTGTCCTCTTTTTGCCCTTTATAGGACCTCATTTACCATCCTTTCTGCATCCTCGACATAGCGCTCCTCCAACATTCGCATTTTGTTTGCATACACTATTCCCATTGCTACAAAGTGGTCCATTGGCCTATTAGAAAAAAAAATTTCAGCAGACTCCAGAATTTTATTTGCAATGTTGTCCTGGACGTCTGCTGCGGGCTGAACTCTTTTTCTACCCCTGGTTAGAAATACGCAAATACGTATACGCAATCTATGTTGCAACATGCAACGTAGATTACGTTTCAGAATTACTGCGCATGCGCAGTACATCATAGCGGAAAACTCCGGCCTTATATGCAATGAGGCCGGAGTTCTGAATACGGCCCATTGACCGCATCTCTGCAATGCCACTTGACACAACTTTGGATGGACAGAAGACTGATAACATTGTGTCTCACGGATGTAGCATAGACAAAGAACATCAAAGCAAAGCAATAACAAGTAGTGCTTCTGGTAAGCATGCTTGCTAAGTGATTACACAAGTATATATTATGTTTTTTTAATTTGTGTTTAGGGTAACGGTGATAACAAAGGGAACAGGTAGCATAGTAACAGGTGTTAAAGGGAACAGGTGGCATAGTAACAGGGAGTAAAAGGAATAGGTGGCATAGTTACAGGGGTAAAAGGGAACAGGGGGCATAGTAACAGGTGTTAAAGGGAACAGGTGGTATAGTAACAGGGGTTAAAAGGAACAGGTGGCATAGTAACAGGGGTTAAAAGGAGCAGGTGGCATAGTAACAGGGATTAAAAGGAACAGGTGGCATAGTAACAGGGGTTAAAAGGAACAGGTGGCATAGTGACAGGGGTTAAAGGGAACAGGTGGCATTGTGTGTGTTAATGGAAAGAGGGGTAAGCAACAGAACAACATAATACAACATTGAACAATACATTTTTCCTGTTACATACAGATATCATCATCATTTCTGATGAGAGTAATGGAAGTCCAAAAGTGAAACAACATGAGGGTTACCCAAAGGCAAAGCAAATCCTGAAACGGACCAAGCAGTGCATAAAAATGCTTAAAACTATACACGACACAGCGGATTATATTGATGCAAAATTAAGGAGAATAACGAAAGTATGCAAGCCTATGGCTAGCATTATCTAAAAAGTTATTTGTGTACAGTTTGCTTTTAACGCAGTGATTCCCAAACTGTGCGCCGCGGCTCCCAGGGGTGCCGCGACGCTCTCACTGGGGTGCCTCAGAATGTTTCTATTTCCTATTGTATTCTATTGTATTTTTGTCTTTGGGATGCCTTGAAAAAAAATATGGAGACCCTAAGGGTGCCTCGAACTGAGAAAGTTTGAGGACCACTGTTTTAACGCATTGTTGTGATTGCTTCCAATAGGAAAATGTTAGGTATTAATGGTAATATATGCTGACATTTATCAATGTTCACGATTAATCTTCTTTCACTTTCATTGTATGTTTCATTGATGTTCAATAAAACACGTACATTCGCAGTGCATGTGTGTGGTTATTAAAATTCTTCATACATGTTCACTCCAACAAATCCATGTCCCACAGGGCTTGATGCACCAGGATGCACCTGCATATATAAGCAGGTGTTTAAACACAGACGCTGCATGAAATGTCCCAGTTGATATTATAGTTCACTCCTACAAATCCATGTCACACAGGTCTTGACGCTGCAAGAAATGTCCCAGTTCATTTGCATAAGCACGCCTATACTTCACCATAAATTTAGTGCCGAAGATCTAACAATTATCATGAAATGGCCATATACTATGCTATTTTTTTTTTTTAATCTGGTGCTTTTTATCGTTTTAAATCAAACATGTCAAAAGATCAAATAATCGTTCAGAAGCCCTTTTTGGACGATTATTGGAGTCTCGTTCGAAAAATCGTTACCATACACTTACGCGATAATTCGGGACCTTACACGATAATTGAAGGATCGGCCCGATAATCGCTCTAGTGTATAGCCAGCTTAAATGACTAAAATCTATTTCTAACACATTAGCCTACAACCCACCACCTACAGGAAAAGTCAGAGTCGGATTAAACCCTGTGGAAGCAGTCAAAACTAGGGGGCCCGTCTTGTTCGTGCCCTAGTGGGATTACATTGAACACATCATCCGCTAGATGGAGATGACCATTACTTATGCACAGTGCTTTTCCGAGACCACACGACCAATCACAAGCCGAGCAGTGCCACAAGCCGAGCAGTGCCGTAACAACCAGCGCATGCAACGGACTCGAAACCCAAACAGAAGGCATGCACCGGCTTAATGATTTTGCTGCCGAAACGTGAAACTTTTAAAACTTAAAAAATCAGTTGATAAAAGGTGCCGGAATGCCGCCCTGGTACATTCTATAACAAAAAAAAAGTACTGCTTATGCATTACATGTACGTAGGCTGCACTTGCACCTAAATTTTAAGAAAAACTGTAATGTGAATCTTTTGTCTATAGTTTATGTACTTAAAGTTATTAATGGGTACATTACATTAATACAGTATTTTCTCTACAGATTCTTTACTTTTAATTCAAATTTTTTTTTCGTTTCTATCTATTGGAAACAATTAAAAAAACAACTTGATTGTAATTCATTATCACGATCAAATCCAAATCATTTTGATCCATTGTCATGATGCCTACTCTGCCTATTTGGTAATCCAGCACTGGGAAGAGATCTACTGCTATTGACTATTGGGAGCCCACATAGGTTTTGGCAGTACTGACCTGTTATGGCTGACTTAATTTCCTCTGCCTCCTCCCTGGCAGCACTAACGCTGGGTAGATCCCACCTATTGACCTGAACCAGGACAGGAAGTAAGAAGACCCGCACACTGTATATAAGGACTGCCTCTTCCCATTGCCGGTGTCTTTTTACTCCTGTCTTAGCTCAGATCCAGGGAGGTAGCACTTTTTTGTTTTTCCCCTTCCAGAGCTCACCAGCGGTTAGCTGCTCTCCGGATCATCAGGTCCGATGCTCCCCGATCCATTCCCCGGGGGATGGTGGGGGAGGAGGTGTCGATCGGCCTCACACAGTCAGGGAGTCCCCAAATGGCCTCTCCTCTTGGATGCCAGGGCAGCCTGTGCACCGTCGGGTGCCAGACTTATCACTTTCGCCGGAAGTTCGGCGGTGGAACGCATATGGAACGTTTTATCATCGTTTTATCAAAATACTCCCTGACGCCCCTGTGTAGGAAATGACAGTAGTTCCGGGGCAAAAGGTATTTAAACAGGACCCGGAGCAGGCTCCAGTGTTGGTGGTATCCTGCTATCATGGAGGAGAAACGATCATCGACCAGGAGGTCTGGGTGAGCTCTGCCTTTAGTTATTGAATATTAGTTAGAGAGTGGTTAGTGTAGTTAGGTAGTTAGATAGGTAGAATGTGTATTTGTACAGATGTATATATTTTGTAGATCTGATGCCAGTAAGAGCAAGAAAGATTCAGATGCTCCTAAAAAATCTAAAACTATAAAATATGTGTCTTGTGACAACCCCTTGTCTGAGGATAGTCCTGATAAGACTTGTTCCAATTGTGCGCAAGAACTTATCTCTCAACAAATGATGGAATTCATTCAAATTAAGAAAACCGATTTGTCTGACACCTTCTTAACCAAGGACGACTTGCAAATGGTATCTTATAAAAGACCCAGGTCAGCATTGTCCGAATGCTCGGAAGAGTCACTACTGGAAGAAGGGAGGTACTACTCTGCAGAGTCCAGTTCAGAGAAGAAGTCCATAGAAGATCTAGAGGGTGCAGCTTTAAACCCGGATTTAGTGGAAAATGTATTAAAACTTATATACAAAATGTTGAATGTCCAAGAATCCAGAGAAGATACACTTCTGAGGGACTTAATATTAATGGAACCAAAGAAGAGAGCTAGAGTTTTTCCTGTATCACGGGTAATTAAAGATATTGGGCCTTATTCAGAGTTCCGGCCGCAATGCAATTGAGGCCGGAGTTTTGAGAAATGTGCTACTGCGCATGCGCAGTAATTTTGTAACGTAATCTACGTTACTTCTTACAATGTAGATTGCGTATACGCTGTCTTAAAGACCGCGTATACGCAATCTATCTTAGAAGAAAATCTTATATGAGGAAATTCCAGCAAGGTGCCTCAAGAAGGAGGCCCCTGCAGAACAGAGATACCAAGGATATTACTCACGCATATTCATAGTGCGGAAAGCCACAGGAGGGTTCCGTACCATCCTGGATCTGAGACCCCTCAATTTGCACATCAAGTTGAGAAGATTCAAAATGGAATCCATAAGGACAATTTTAACATCTCTTCCTCCTTGGGCATTCCTAGTATCCATAGACCTCAAGGACGCCTACTTGCATGTACCCATATTCCCCAAACACCAAAAATTCCTCAGATTCACCATATTCAGCCGTCATTTCCAATATACAGCCCTTCCGTTCGGACTCTCTATGTCCCCAAGGATGTTTACCAAAGTTCTCACCCCCTGATCGCAATGATAAGACAACGAGGTATTCAGCAGCTACAGAACAAGAAGCAGTCTCTCATACAGGCTACGCTCTACAGATTCTAGAAGAACACGGGTGGCTCATCAATTATGCGAAAAGTCATCTTCAGCCCACTCAGGTCCTGACATATCTAGGAGTAGTCATAGATACCATATTAGACAGAGTTTTTCTTCCAGCCATAAGGATAGACAAACTTCGGAACGAAGTCCTACTTATCAGAAGACAACCATGGGTCACAGCGGATCAATACATCAGAGTGCTAGGCCTCATGTCAGCGGCCCTCGATACTCTAGTATGGGCATGGTTTCATATGCGAGCCTTCCAAGACTGCTTCCTGCGACAATGGGACAAGGACCCATATCACCCAAACCAACTGTTGCGTCTTGATCACATGGTCAGGCAAGATCTCCTCTGGTGGTCCCACACCTCAAATTTAAATCTAGGCAGACTCCTCAGGAAGCCACATCCTATCATCCTCACCACGGACGCAAGCAGCCAGGGATGGGGAGCCCTATGCAAAGGTCTATGGACACAGGGATTATGGGACCACCAACAACTACACCTTCACTTCAACCTTTTTAGAGATGCAGGCGGTCATCAAAGCAAGTCATTTCTTTTAAGACCAAGTCCGGGGTCATCACTTAGTAATACATTTGGACAACCGTGCAGTCGTAGCATACATCAACCACCAAGGGGGTACAAAAAGCAGGAAACTCATGCACTTAACTAGGTCACTGTTCACATGGGCAGAAAAAGTAGTCCTAAGTATATCAGCAGCTTATATTGCAGGATCATAAAACACCCAGGCAGACTTCCTC
>WWET01003651.1:141061-153216 GCA_011038615.1 Limnodynastes dumerilii
AAAATAATAAAATGTAATATATTAGAAATATATTGAATATATATATATATATATATATACATATATATATATATATATTGAAATTAGTGTTTATTAAGAATGACTACTTCATGCATTTATAGGCTTTTTACAAGTTAAGCCACTTTAATTTCAAATAAGTATCATTACTGCTGATTACTTCAGGAATCAGCTATTTTCTCTATTACTGCAATAAACTGCATGCAGTTACACACCTTCAAGCTGATTGTGGCAGTGTGTGACTATTTACCTTATTGTGATCCGATTCCATCTCACATGCTGCATCCAGACTGCTCTTTGCAGTCAGCAATCGGCCTGGGGGCGCCTGGCTGCAGAAGCTGAAGGGGGTCACATACTGTAAATAGCAGCCAGACCAGGGCCATGTTGCTGGTTATTTCATTGGTCACCTGCGCCTTGCCAGCTGTTTGCTGTGTTGGATAGTCCTTTTCTTCTATGTGCTCTAGAGATGAGTGGTCCAGATTTGTTTAAAACCAATTTAAGTTACTCCCTTCTGATTTTGTAACCATTTCTTATAGCAGAATATAGGGGAATGTTTGTAGCTGTGGTGGTGTTTGTGATAGCAAAATTAGCGAGAGAGAGATTTCGACTGAGCCAGTGATACTTCTATGGGGTGGTATCATTCACCTGCACTGGTGTTGAAACAGAAACTAATAGCCCTCATTAGGGCTCTCTTTTTTAATAAAATAAAATAGGTGCACTGCACACTTTGGAGGATGTGATTCAGTGTTTACTGTGTACACAGTATACTTAGCATACATTGTACAAGGCATATCATTTTTGGTGTGCCTTTTAAATTCACTTTTTCTCTAAGTTTATTACTACAGTCTATTAATAAGTCTCTGACTTATGGTAGTATTGTTGACAGGCTTTTTTCTCCAATCCAAAAAAAAACATTAAGAGCTGTCATTTTTACCTTAGCTGTCCAAAAATGAACATCAGCAACTGTGCTTCTGAAAAATAAAAATAGAAAAGATAGTTGTGGCACACTGCAAATTATTGTGCTTGTTTTGGAGGAGGTCATGATACTGTGTACAATGTAAACTACTTCCATTTATTATTTTGTTAACTATATTAACAACTGTTTGAAGCAGAATTTTTCCTAGACAGTCAACAATAGTGTAATAATTTGGTAATCATTTTTATTTATAACTGTAAGAAAGCAGAATTTTTGCTAACCAGTCTAATCACACTAATAGTGTGATGGGTCCGGCATGTAACAATCTTCTCCCCATTCTGCCGGAGCCATCTTCTCGATGGTTGTGACAGCATGCAAATTAGCCATGTACAGCTGTCACACATGCCCTTTCTGGTCTGGGATGCCCAGCTGCTATTGTTCAGCTTAGTCTGGAGTTTTGGCTGATAGGCAGCCAAAATGCCTTCTTTCCTTCATACGGCGGTGCGCTCTCAGTTTACTGGTCCCAGCTATAACAGCTGAGACACTCTCCTATTAGGTCAGGGAGGCTGATCCAGTGTCTGCCTCCTGATTGGCTAGCCTCCCTGTAAACAGACCATCGGGAGCACACCAGCCCCACCGGTTATAGTCTTCTGCCCCATGCTTCTGCTCTCTTATTCTCTCACCTCTCCTCCTCCTTGCCTTGCTTTCCTTTGATTGTTGAGTGCCCATATCTGGTTTTTGCCCTCTGTGTCACTTGTGCTCCTTCCATTCCCCTGCTCCTTGCCTCTGCCTGCTTGTGGTTATTTCTTGTAAGCCTTGTGAGCGTGAGCCCTTGTCTATATCACTGACTGTTTGTTGTTGTGGTGACCTGTTTCACTGGTATTTTGTCTTTGTGCGTCTCAGTGTTTTACCCACACTCATAGGAGATGTCCATCGGGGACCGTGACCTTCCAGTGTCCTGCGGCCCAGCCTGTCTCCACCATCAGGGGTTCCAGTGAACACCAGGCTCTGCATTTAGACTCTGTTCCCTGGTGAATATTCTCCTAACATTTTAACCGGCCATATACAGTTTTTCCACTATGGAGCCAAATACTGCTGAAACAATTAATGCTCTCATTACCCAGGTATCAAACCTGGGTCAGATGGTCCAAGCGCTCACTGAGAAAGTGAATTCCCAAAAGGGAGCTATTGCAAACTGAAAGCTATGCCTGAACCCCCCATCCAATCCTCCACCTATTCGTTTGGGTCTAGTTACGGATATTAAAATAAACCTACCTGACCGGTTCACTTGAGAAAGAAGCAAGTTTATCCAGTTCAAAAACAGCTGCCTGCTGTGCTTCCTGCCCCCATGCCTCTGGGGGTGAGCAAGAATGCTTTTGGTTAATAATTTCCCTGCTTCAAGGAGATCCACAGTCTTGGGCCTTTATTGTGTCGTAGGATCACCCCGCTCGCCAGAGTTCTTAAAGGCACTGGGATTACTCAATAATAACCCAGATCAAGTTGCCACGGCGGAGTTCCTTGAGACAAGAAAAGAGAACAGTGGAGGAGTATTGTTCAGAGTTTAATCAGTGGGCGACGATCTCCCAATGGAATGATCCCGCTCTCCTTAGCCAGTTCAGGACTGGACTGGCCGAACAAATTAAAGATGCTCTAGTATAGTATCCTTCTCACACCACCTTGGAAGAGCTGATGCTCTTAGTGATTAAGTTTCATTGCCACCTGAGAGAAAGAGGTCTGAAAGGGGGTACTACCCCAAGCTTTTCTGCAGTTCCAGCATTTCTGAGTTCACCCCCTAAAGAGGATCCTATGCAGATTGGGAATTATCTTCAACAGACAAAAAAAGAACAGGCATCAAACTCTGGGGCTGTGTTTGTATTGTGGAGAAGAAGCCCACATAGCAGATCAAGGCCCTAAGAAGAATTCTCCCTCAGGAAATGCCTAAACCAGGTGGACATGGGAGGGAATATGGAAGTTTAATCTCTTCCAAAAATTCTCTAATGGTTCCTGGAGTTCAATGGGTACGGACAAGATTTATCCACTTTCGTGGATAGTTGTGCAGCAGGGTAATTCCTGAATAATACCCTGGCACGCTTTCTTGAAATTCCAGTCTGTGTTCTATCTCCGGCTTTCACTGCCTGTGGCCTGGACGGCAAACCCCTCTCAGGGGTTGGTTGACTGCAATTCTGCTCCCCTGATTCTAGGATTCTAGGATTAGGAGACACAATCCTCAGATTGACTGGAGTAAAGACAAGATCAGTCACTGGAATGTCATGATCACTGTACTTTTTCTCTGCACTTTATATCTTTTGTTTACCTTTGTTGATCACATGACCTTCTTTCTATTACCAGCAATTCCTGGTTTTTACTCTTTGTTGCATGCATTGGTGCACAAGTGTGGCTTATTCTCTTGCTGCAGCTCACTCATCATCTGCTCTATTTAAGCCTGCCTCTGATATCCCCATACTGTCAGAGCAAATGGTAAACTAACCTGCTGATTTTGCATCCTCGAGTTTTCTCATGTGTTCTGGTTCCATGTCCTGTCTCCAGTCCTTGGTTCCTGCTATCTGGTACTCAGTTCCAGTTGTCTGGTACCCGGTTCCTTTGTTCCATTGTGTCTGGTTCCTGCCTGTGTCTCTGGTGTCTTCAACTTCCATCCAGTCTCTGTAGCCACTCCTACATTACCTCCATCTACCCTCGGATCCTGCCCACCATCTTGGTGTCTTTTCGCTTTTCCAGAGGGCTGCAACCTGCCCCTTCCTGCAGCCATGACCCACCTCACCATCAGGGGCTCTGGTGAACACCAGGCTTGCGGTTAGACTCCATGGGCCTGATCCAGACCTACGCCCGCAAGCGATCGTACGCCGTTCGGGAGCGTAAAACCGGGCTAAAAAACGCACTGCGCATGTGCAGTATGACAACTTTTGGTCGTCCAAAGGACATGACCGTACAGCGAGCGTATTTTGAACGTATTTTTCGCCCAAGGGGCGTGCATTTTGTACGACGATAGTCCGGACGCTCGAGTTACTACACAGAGGCGGGGATAGCCATTTAAATTGTACAGTATGGGCGTGCTAAGCCCAGTACGACCAGCGTATCAGTACGAAAATTCGCATGTACGCTGGAAAAACTTAGGGTAGGGTTCAGCCGCCGTAAGCAGGTACAATCAATGGGAGTGTCATGGGCGTGAAAGTTTATATGCCCGGCGATCATACGCTACGCTCGCGGGTGTAGGTCTGGATCAGGCCCCATGCCTCTGGTCTGGTGTGGTCTGTTTACGGACCGGTGCATGACATGGAATAATGACTGTATCAAGTCTTGTCTAATGGTACCCATCTGATGTGTCCCCACTTCTGAAAGTCAGTTACCCTTGCAGTACGCAGATTTTGTGTATGTTTTTTGTAAAAGCAATGCAAACTCTCTTCCAACTCATCCTTCCTATGACTGTGCTATCGATCTGGTTCCTGGTGCTAAACTACCTAACGAGAGATTATACTCGCTATCTCATCCAGAATCAGAAGCTATGAGTGAATACATTCAGGAGAATCTTCAGAAAGGTTCATCCAGCCCTCTAAATCCCCGGTAGGTGCAGGCTTCTTTTTTTGTGGAGAAAAAAAATGTTACATTGAGACTGTGTATAGATTACCCGACTCTCAACAAAATCATGGAAGAATATACATATCCCATACCGTTAATCTCTGACCTATTTGATGACCTCAAGGGAGCCATCATCTACACTAAAATTGACCTGACTGGTGCATACAATTTGGTGTGAATTTGTGCTGGCGAAGTGGAAAACAGCATTAAATACCCAATCGAGTCTTGTTATGCCTTTTGGCCTTTCTGTTTTGCACCCATTGTGTTTCAAAATCTCATTAACGAAATTTTGCTTGACTTCCTTAGCCAGTTCCTGGTGGTATATCTCGATGATATTATCTATTTATCCTCCCTAGAAGAGCATTGTTCTAATGTGCATAAAGTTCTGTCTAGACTAAGAGAAAACAACCTTTTTGCCAATTTGAAGTAACTAAGGTGATGTTTGTAGTCTATGTCTTTACCCCGGAGGGATTTTCAATGGATCCTGACAAACTGAGAGCAATCCTTGACTGGACTTAATCCTGGCAAGTGGCTCAAAAAGAAGGAGGACTCTTTCTCTGCACTGAAGAAGGCATTTACTACTGCCATCCCAATCCAGATCTTCTTTTTATAATTGAGGTAGATGCCTCTGATGTCGGAGCGGGAGCATTGTTATCCCAAAAGAACCCCATGATTAAGAAACTCCATCCCTGTGCCTCTTATCAAGGAAATTTTCATTGATCCATTTTATGATGTAGGCAACAGGGAGCGCCTTGCTATTAAATTAGCGTTTAAAGAATGGAGGCATTGGTTGGAGGGGGCCAAATATGTCATAACGGTCCTTACATATCATAAAAATGTATTGTATATTGAGTTGTCACTTCTTCAAACAATTAATTGATAATCAAGAAATCCAAAGGCGTTCAACAACTTACTAAAGTAAAACAGCAATGTCTGCATTGTTAAACATTTGTGTGAATCACTACTAAAAATAAGTTCCCAAATTTGCGCACAATTCAATGCCATATACTAGGTACTTTCTATTTCTACGTACGACATACTAACACATGCAAAAATGCGCACAAGTGTGTGGGTGTGGTTAGCTGCAGCCATTGCTAACCTTGAATTGCACTTGCATATAATTGCGATGCGTATTTTTAGGCAAGTATGCAATTTCTATCCATAGTGTGAATCAGGGCCATGATGAGGGTGATAATTACAAGGATCCTGTTAGATCCAGGTTTCCGTAAGGGTGAGGAAAGGCCACACTCCTTGCTTGTACGGGCATATTAATTTTTTTTGTTTTTTATTAAATATGCAACCATTTTGTTAACAGTTACTCATACATCCTGCATATTTTTCAGACACTTATCATAAACTATTCGGGCAAGTACCACTAAATATAAATTACTGCTTAGCCAGTTACTGATTGGTCTGTGACATACTTGTCCCCATGGTGAGCTTATTGCATGTAAGACAAAGAAACAGTTTGTTATTCAATTAGCCAATGTGATTAATTTGGTCAAATGTACTTAGTGATTCAATCAAAAAGAAGCCTGCTATTTTCTGTAACTAATGAAATAAATGCTTAGGCTGTCTGCTTAAAGAGGAAAACTTGCCATGAAGCAACATTTAGTATTTAAATTTTATTTGAGATGCTGGCAACTGGCAGATGAGACACACAACAACTTCTTCCAGTACAAATTATGGGCCGTATTCCCAGATCTGTTAGTTAAAGGTACACTCCCCCCACACGGACGGGTTTTCGTTGACTAACGTCTCCATAGGCGTGTGCATTTACGTACATATAATACTTATGTACGTGTGTATGTAACTAACCACACCCTCAAATGCTCATTTAAATGCCTCCCACTAACATTTAAATGCCTCACGTAACTTTGTCCATACAGATTTCTACCACGCACCTCCGCACAAATGTCCTCAACTGCGATTCACATGTACGTGCCTAATGGACTTCCGTGCGTAAAATGTTCAATGTAAATAGCGTAAATTTACATGCTCAGTTAATCGGATCCTAAAAATACTCATGGAACTCCACATAAAAACGTATCTTTGAATATGGCCCTATGTGTTTATTGTTCACATCATCTAATTCTAGCTAGACATAGTACTCCTGTCTACACACCAGCCAACTAGCTAGCATTAGTTGCTTTGCCCAAAACCACCATCAGCCCTTTTATTCTCCTCCCTAACACTACAAACCAAATACAGCTTTGTGGTGCACTAAAACAAAAACATTTCTGTGCTATAAGATTTTTTTTTAACTTTTTTCTAATGCTCTAAATTAAAGCTGAGTATGAAGATTAATATCTAAAAGCTCTTGTCTTGTTTTGAAAGCTGTAACATGAAGGTTAATGGACCCGATCCAGAGCTTTAGCACAAGGGATGCACATATCTACTCACTTGCAAACATAGTATTTTTTAAGGGGGGTTCCCAAAACCGTGAAATACATGGTGGTTTTTTTTAATGATCTATAGATGTAGACTATATAAAGTACATGTAGGGATTTTTCCTCCTATGATTCTGCTCATTAATAAAACGGTTTCCAATCATATTTTCATGTAGGTGCTATGTATGCTTAATAAATAAAATATAGTTCAAGTCACTAAAAGCTTTATTTTGTTCACAGGAGGTTTCAAGCAGCTATAATTTGCTGATCATTGTCAGAATATTATAGTGCTGTCATGTTTAGTCTTATAGTGTAGCTTATTATAATGTATTAGCGATGCTTTGATTTAATAAATTATTGCATATAGCGTACAAAAGTTATAGACATATCTTAAATGTGCATGCTTAGTTAGGTAAATTGACCCTGCTAGTTAGGCAAGGAACACCTGTACATCATGCTGATTTACCACTGGACAAGGGACAATTGAACAAATGAAGATCAAGGAACTCAAGATGACCAGAGGAATCCACCTATCAAGAGGACAGAAGACATGATTGATTTATTAATCCTGATGGCTAAAAGACCATGCTCTAGCCCTGAAGGCCCAAGCTTTTGTATTGAAGTTTGCGTTAGTATTAACTTGCACTTGCTGTATGGTGTGACTAGTACTTTTGGAATAAGCCTCTCCCTTTCGGAATAATTCTTTGCGCATTGAGCCACAGTTGCAGTTGGATTGTATTACTATTCTTTTACCAGTGTGCGCATTTCCGCACAAACTTATACCAATTATACAAATTATACCAATTGAAAAACATCGATATACATGGGCAAAATAGTGCATGAATCTTATTGGACATTATAAACCTAATGATACCTTTTTGAACTTTTTTTTTATAGGAACACAAGAAGAAGAAATGGAACGTTGATAAAATATATCCGAATTGAGCTATGTCAAAATTAAAGTACTAAATGGAAGTGGAAAAAATATATAAACAGTTCAATATTAAAATGCAGTTATGAAAAGATTCTAATAAAATCCCTCATATCTATAATAACTAATATTAAGAGTTCAGAGTACCAATTTTGCCATTTGTTCTTCCTATTCCTTTGTAACAATTCTACTCAGGGGCGTTATAAGAAGTGAGGGGGCCCGTGTGCAGGATTTGCACATGGGCCCCCCACCCCTCTTACCTGAGCCAAGACTGTCCAAATGCGTGGGCTGAAAAGGGGGCAGGACTTAGCAGTGCTGTAAGCCCCGCCCCCTTTTGCCCCGTAAATCTGGACAGTTCCACCGCAGGGGAAGGGAGACTAATTTGGCATCTATTTCTTCCCTCCGGAAGATATTATAGGGAAAAAATAGATGCTGAATGTCAACCCAGGGTGCAGGATGCATGCCACAGGGCCCCCTGTTCTGAAGGGCCTGTGTGCACTGCACATCCTGCAACCATTATAGATACGCCTATGATTCTACTGAAGGTTTCTAAATAACATGATTTTTATTTCAGTTTCTTTCCATGTTTATCTGTTTCCCCATTTTCTTTTTTCTCTTGGGTATGGAAGAAGCATTTTAGAGCCAATTTCCTTAAAATTTTTTGGATATCAACAAGTTTTGAATGACTCTGGAACTTTTGTGGGAGTATGTTTGAGCCCTTTCTTAAGCACTGCCTTATCTTATTCCGGAAGGGAATGCTTACTTAGATTGTAGATCTTAATGTTCTCTTTTATTTTTTGTTTTATGGTTCTCTTCCCGTATTTCCTTTCCATTTTCTTATTCAATTGATATTGCCTCCAGTATAAAATTCTTTTATCTCTACCTGTTTTCCCACGTTTGCTGTGTTTACTTTGTGCCACATTTTGTATGATTTCTGTTACCTCCTCCTGTGTCTATGGGGACTACTGGGAAAAACCTGTTCCTTGTTTCTAAGTATTTCATATCTGTTACTTTCTTAGGGGGCTTACAATGGTTAGGGGCTCCATTTGGCTGTATATTACGTCTTTCCTCATAATGATAGTTTTTTCATCATATTCCCTTTCTATCTTCTGCCATTTTTGTTTGTAATCGATGTGCAATTCTTTCCTCCAAATCTTTGTATTCTTGAGTGCTTTCATTTGGAGCTAATTCATTCTTAACTTTTTCCATGCCAGTTTCCATTTCTTTTAAATTGATTCTTTTATCTCTTAAAATAAAGTCTATTAAGAACGAGTACTTTAAAAAAAAAATATACTGTTCAATTCTTCCATAAATTTTATATTGGTGTGGTATAAGGCTGGTGTTTCACTACTATTAAACCTTGTGGGATCAAGTTATGAACTGCATACTTTTCCAGGTGTGTTAATACATTTTTATATATTTTTCATAGGAAATTTTAAGTTAAAATGATTGTCCATTATAGCATTTTCCTCTGTAAATACTTGATTTATTTCTGCGTCATGAAGGTGTGGGAGGAGCACCTCAGTCTTAAATAGACTTTCAGTTAGAGACGCTAATATGCCTTGAGAAAGATCCACTTCAGATCGAAATGTGTTACTTGACTACATAGCATTCATTACCCTAAAACAGACGCCTATTGGCATCCATAGTATACAGTTTGGCCATGGGATTTTATAATAAAAACATACATTTTCATGTGTCTTTCAATATGCTTGTGAGTATCTCATGGATATGCTTTTAATTTGCACCTTGTTGTCAATAAATGATACCCACACTATATTGCGGTGTCCTGTGCTTTATCCATCCATGTTGGTGGAGTTCACATATACCGTTCAGATTACCAGCTAAAATCCGAGGATTTCATGAAATAGCCGGGTTTCATGAAAACCCCGGCTTTTTCTGGCAATCTGAACGCGAACCCCGACTCTCTCTAGCCGGGTCTTAGACCCAGCTAAAAAGAAGGGGTTTGCGGAGAAAGCCGGGTCCCGTGGCTCCACTGCACAGTGGTGACCTGGGAAATCCCGGGTTACCGCTGTCAGTGTGAACGGGCAGCCCGGCGTGTCCCTGCAAATCCTCAGGGTTTAAAACCCCGGGGATTTGCAGGGCTGGTAATCTGAACGTGGTATAATTGGTCACATCCTCCTGGAACAAGCACCAAAGAAGGACGTGTGGCGATAGCAGGGGAACACCGGGTCCAAGCAGGGCCAGATTTACAATGGGGCTTATGGGACTACAGTCCCATGCCTCCATCTAAAAATAGGCCCAACACACACTGCAGTGCATAATGATGAATGTCAGGAACTGACATTCTCCCCCAAAGTATACTATATAGTGTGGGCCCTTGATAATTTTCAGCCCCAGGCCCACAGGGCCCTCAATCCGGCCCTGGGTCCAAGGCAAAGAAAAGAAAGGTGCTTATCAATTAACACTATAATAATCCTCCCCATTGAAAATTAGAAGAAGGACTGTAACCGGGACTGTGCATTACAATTGATATGATATATCTATAAACATTGGGTTGGAACATAGAGCTTTGATGGACTAACATGATATTCCATGATTATTCTTTTAAAGTGATAAACCTTTGCTTATTCATATAAGAAAGAACTGATTTTGCCTGAAACATATTTAATGCTTTTATAAACGTGTGCTATATAAATGTGTTTAGTGAGCGCTACCATCTGATATACTTGTTCCTACTAGTTCCATTTGCTATCTGATAAAACAAATTGTATACAGGATTGGCAGCTGCCGCATTGAGTCTTAACAGCACAAGCACCAGCTCTCACCTATCAAACATAGTTCTCTTGCTTTTAGGTGGAAATGAGCAGAATTTCACACCACGCATGTGCAGAATGGGAGAGAGAACAGAAAGTCAGATGCAAATCTACTTGGCTGCCTGTGTTTTGTTTCAAGCTCTGTGCTAGTGCAATGTGGTGTTCCCCGATATTAAAATGAGAAAGTATGTGGTTTAGTGCTTCTTCTAGGTGCAGTGGCAGCCCAGATTCGCTGCGCTTCCTCTAAAAAAAAAAGTAAAACTGGCTATACACTAGGACGATTATTGGTCCCAGCAGGAGGTGGCCCGATAAACAGGACTATTTCCCGCTAGGAAAATGTCCTGTCATCGGCACAATACACCTCTCCTGCTGGGACCTATAATAATAGCAGAAGAGGGAGGGGGGAAGGGCTCTTGGTGCTTCTGTAGATTTATGTACTATGCTGCTTTGACATCTTAGAAGTATACCTTCAAAGTGGTCACACACTACACTATAGTTATTTTTTTTAAGCCTGAATAGCAGTGTGTTGTTGCAATGGATTCTAAGAAGTATTTTTTAACTAGCGATATATATTTTACGGGGTGATATTTGACTGTAAATAAAAAAAAACTATTTAAAACATGCAATACACCTCTCAGCCTCTGTCCATATGAAAACGTTTGTGTGTTTCAAACGAGTGCGCCTTTTCAGTATGTCCTATCCAGAGCTGCAACTTTTGCAACTCTAGATAAAGCAGACGCTGCTTAAACAGTAGATTTGTGGTTCTGCTGAGAAAAACCCTGCATCAGCACTGTAATGCAGAATCCTATACAAGTCGTAATTTTGTGCACATGAATAGGTGTAAATGCTGCTCTGGACCTGCTCCAGTGTGTTTATGTTGGAATGCCTCTGTGTGTTTCTTTAATACCCCTTTCACATTACCACCAAATACCCGGGATTTTCATCAATAACCCGGCATTTTGCAAAAACCCGGGTTTTTGTGGTGATGTGAAACCGCCACTTCCGGGAGACCCGGGTCAAGAGACCTGGGACTTGAACACAGGAAAAAAGAAGGGTTTTTCCCGTGTTCAACCCGGGAAGGGTGGCAATGTGAAAGCGCCAGGGTTATTTTCAACCCGGGTCTTTAATTTTGCCTCCCGATTGGCTTAGATTTGTCCACTGTTGCTATGGCAACAGTAAACAAATCTGTTTCTAGCGTCGGAAACCTGAAAAAAAAAAGTGCACGTATAGGACATGCTGATGCTTGTAGTTCTACAATCATCAGCATGCCCAAGGATAACAGGGCATTCTAGCGCTTGGAGAACCACAAGTGCCAGCATGCCCTGTCATCCGTTACAACACCACACAACTACATACTCCTACTAGCACTTAAATAAAATATAGGGCCGGCCCCTACCCTAACAAAATACTAAACATTTCATGCCCCCCTACAAAGAATAAATTACATTTAATACCCCCAAATAATGTTATTAAAAAAGTACCGCTAATTGTAAAATGTTAAAAATACATGTAAAAATAAATAGCATAAA
>WWET01003652.1:8412-18704 GCA_011038615.1 Limnodynastes dumerilii
CTGCAGTCCAGTCCGACGTTTCAGCCCTGAGGTTCAACCCTGAGGTCCGGTTCTTAGGCCGTGCCTGGAGTTCAAGTCCTGTGTCCCAGTTGATGCCCTCAGCTGTAACCAGTTCTGCCGCTCCGGCCCTGCTGACTTCTATTCTGCTGCCTGCCTCTGCTACTCTCATCACCATCAGGATCATCTCTCACCAATTCCCATTGGACACCATTCCGGATTACCAGTGCTATTGTTGGACTTTATTCTTATCTCCTGACGAACTCTCTGGCACATTCTCATTGTCATCACATTCTGGACTCATGTACCTTCTCACTCCCGTATGCTCCCATCTGTGTTTTGCCACTCAATTTCATTAAACCCATCATTTATTCACCTCACATCTGTTGCTTCTCTGGAAACCCGGGCAGATCCCACTAAAGAATCACAGTTCGTGACACTATTGAACCATATAGGAGACTTTTCCATCAGAGCTCTGAAAGATGTCACTGGTTGACTACAGAAATCTCTTGATGATGTTCATATGGATAGAAATGTTGATATAGGGAAACATCTGAATTTATTTATCTGCATTTATGAGTCCCAGAATAGGATTCTAGTGGAACAAAGTTCGGGGCTAAATGGAAATTTTTCGTTGTTACTAAAAAACATTTTGTCCTTCAGTCTTGCAGAGAAACAGAATTGTTCTGCAGAGATGTAATATCCAGAGTGAGGGCTGGAAGAGACTGGCACCAGCTCTACACACTATCAAGACCATCAGGTAAGATTTCAAATGATATTGAGTAATTAAGGTAATTTATTAAATACAAGATTGTAAATGTGAAAAGGCGCTGACCGCAGACTACCAATAATCAAGCATAAACTATATATAAAAGCGGCATAGACTCAATCATGAGAGGAGGGGACTGTGGGTGGAGATTCCCCTCTTATGAAGCTGAGAATCGCAGGTAAAAGGGGTGGAGACTTCTCTTAAAATCCTCAAATCAAAGACAGAAACAATACTTTATATTAGAATCAAACCTTACTTCTATAGTAAATGACATGAACATAAAACATAAGAAAATATTTAATCCCTTTGGAACAGGTCCCTCACACCAGAATGCAGATTGGAGTCAATGGTCCAGCCAACAAAGCACTATAAAAGCCCAGGCAGTGCTGATGGATCGTCCAAGATGACGAGCCGTCTCTTGGGATAGGAGATCTGATACCAGAGGGAAGTAGGAGACACATGTTTCTGACTTTGATCTGAGGATTTTAAGAGAAGTCTCAACCCCTTTCACCTGAAATTCTCAGCTTCATAAGAGATCCCACAGTCCTCTCCTAATTTACCATTAGCAGATTTTTTGTGGTTAAATTCATAAAGTCATTTATTGTTGCTCTTAACTGAAAACTTATTTACAGCACAAAACGTCTTCCATGTATTTATACTATTACACTATTTTATATACATAACACTTGGAACGAACTACACTAAACACTTATATTAATAAAAAATAAAATAATGCAGAAAGTAACATCCTAGAGTCATGCAACACAATTGCACAATTATTGTCTCCTATAATCAGTGACTGTGAGAGAGGGATGAGATTATTTTATTACACATTTTGTAGAAGAAAGAAGACTTTTGTATGTAATAGATAGGGAATATAATAGGAGAGTGGAAGTGATTGAGATAAAGATGTTAAAGATGATAAAGGCTTTTGTTTTGTCATTTTTTATATATAATTGTATATCAAGTTGGGAAATGCTCTTAAACAGGTGGCAAATACTGTTACTTTTTCTGAAGTGTTGCCAGTACACAAATCTGAAGAAGGTAGAATGATGCACATTAGTGACTTTAATCTGTGGCTTAGGAAGTGGTGACATGAGGAAGGATTTGGGGTCATAAAACATAGCCATGCCATCTGGCAAAACAGAAACCTGTATAAAAGGGATGGCTTGCACCCATCAGCCAACAGGGATGTAGTGGGAAAAAGCGCTGGTTGGTGTGAAGCTGCAACAGTTAAGTAAAATAAATGAATAAAACTAATGGTATATCACAAACACATTAGTATAGCGGCATAAAGGGAACATGAAAGTCCCTTAATAAATAATGTTGAATGTTGATCAAACGATGTTATGGTGGCTTTCACAGATGATTCATATAGAAAAACGATAAAATGCAGAGAAAATATTGTAAATCTTATGTAAACATAAAGTTCTGCCTTGCAAGATGTTGTAGAAATAATACCAAAAAAGTATAAACTTTGAGCTTGAATAAAATTGCTTTACTAATATAATCAAGGCAAAGTCAGACAATACAACATAACAATCAAATAAAAGGCAAATGTAAAAAGTCTTTAAAACGCAGAGCAGTCTTGAAGGAACGTTCCTACCCCAGTAATGAAGATGTTGTGCAGAGGGAACGCAGATCTCAGATATCCCGGCCGGGACGTCTCATGCAGCCGGGGATCAGAAGAGACACTGGATGCCGCCTGAAAACTGGAGCTGTGGAAACGGTCTTACAGATGAACTGCATGCACGGATCAGCCTGACATGTTTCGGGAATCCTTCCCTTTCTCAAAAGCGATCCGTTGAAGATACAGGTAAGTGTTTAAATAGTGTTTCCCGCGGGCTGACGTCATTCACTCCTCCCTTCAGGGCAGGAACCTCTCATAATCGTCCCAAAAGTTAACCCTATCTGCCGCTATATGTATATTCCTTACATCGATGTATACATGGAAGAATAACATCTATTAATATACCTAATATTCTTTGTGAATATAATTTACAACATATACATGTGAGATTTCAGTCTCAAGTGATAAGTGACTATCATTGATATGAAAAATTATGTTTTTTTTTAAATATATTGAAATCTAAACTAAAGTGAATATTTGTGAACCAAAAAATATATATATTTAGAGACTCAAACAATTATGTGAAAGATAAAATTAAAATAATTCAATAAATAATCCCCACAATCAATAATAAAAATAGACTACTGTTGTAGTCTTATATACAAAATATTAAACATGATTATAAATGTGTAGTGACATAATTTTAATAAAAATAGAGTACCCATATAATTCATCTATATATTTCCGGTACGTCATATTAGTGAAACACCTCATGGTGGTGTGACTAACAAAGAGAAATAAATGATAGATATATAGTGCAAACTTTACAATTGCATTCTAAAAGATTTCATTCTAAAACAACCACATTCTAAAAAAATCCAAAAAAATTACACATATCGGGCTGGATCCAGACCTTGTTAAGTGCATGAACTTAGTTACACCTGGGCTAAACCATGTTGATTTCAGGGGAGTCATATTTAATCTGCTGCAAACAGTATTAGAGTTGAGAGATGATTTTTCCTATCCCAAGTCTAAATAACAGTGTGATAGTAAAGCTGGTCAGTATCTGTGTGCAGTAAGCAATTTAAAGATATATCCCTGCATGCAAAGTATACAATTAACTTGACTCCCCCTGAATTCAACATGGTTTAGCCCAGGTGTAACTAAGTTAATGCACTTAACAAGGTCTGGATCCAGCCCATCATCCTTTAAAAACTGTACGTATCTATTTCACATAAGGTCTTCCCAAAGGTATTGCTACTAAGGGAAACTTACTTATTTACATGTGCTGGTTTATTCATCTTGTTAACATTATTCTACCAGACAAAATATATAATCCGCCGTATGGCTTGACCCATATAATACTGTTATATAATGCTAAAACAGGACTCATAGCGACACACATCATATACATATGTTCATTTGTGACCTATTCTCATCCTATTTTTGGCTTGCACCCATCATCTGTGGGATCAGATATTCTGAGTGAGCAGTTTGAATGTTTTGTTAGAAACCATTTAAACTAGGAGAGGAGGCAGTGATGCAAATAATGAAAATAGCTGCTCCCCCAACCAAGAAGTGTTGTGTGGCCAGTCAATAATGACAGATAGCATAGCCACAGCAACTAAAAGAAAGGAAAACAGAAAAAAACAATATAAACATGTATAGCAATAATAGTAAACAGAAGAATAGGCGATTCATAATGGTACCTCTCAGAGCAATGTGTGGAACTGCAAGGAGCTTAGAAAACAAAATCCCTGAACTAATTGCAATAATGGCAAGGGATAATCTGGATATTGTGGGAATCACAAAATCAGGGTGCAATGCAAATCATGACTGGGACCTAGCTATACCAGGATATAATTTATTTAGGAAGGTCAGAGTAGGAAAAATTGAAAGAGGTGTATTAATGTATGTGAAGGAAGGGTTAACTTCAACTTTAATAGTTAGTATTGGAAAAAAAACTGAGGCACTTTGGGTAACCATAGAAACCCAGGGGGTTATTCTTCATACTGGAGTGATATATAGGACACCAGGACAAGATGAGGAAACAGACAATGGGCCAGATCCAGAACAACGCTTGTGAGCGAATTTACACATGGCGGAGACATAAAATCGCCTTTTAGTAAGTACTGCACATGCGCACCATAAAAAATACGCACAGTAACGTAGCGTAATTGTGAACGTATGGGTCATTCATGTATGTGTCAGGTAAATACTTACGTGTGGGCGTGCCAATTTTACGTGAGTCCAAAATACGTCTGAAATACATTAAGTAGGCGGGGGGTTTGTATTTACAGTATGGGCGTGCTTAGCTGCGTAAAATCACTGCGGTTACGTTGGCAAAAGTTAAGGTAGGGTTTGGAAAGTGTATCTTGACAAAATATGTACATTCAAGGGGTATGCCTATGGGAGAGTATAGAATATACGCACACGAAAATATACTATGCGAATAAACGTACAGCAAACGTAGTTCTGGATCTACCCCAATGTCCTATTGCAAGACATTGCTAAAATGGCATTAAAAAGCGAAGTAATAATCATGGGAGATTTAATCTACCTGATGTAAACTGGGGTGAGTCTGGTGACAGAATCTCAGAAGTAAGTGTGGGTGAGAACCTAGGACCCAGTGATCATCAAGCAGTATGGTTTAGTATAATGACTGAGAGAGACACGTGCCACACAAAGACAAGGGTACTAAATTTTAGGAAGGCGGATTTTGTGTAAATGGGGAAATATGTAAGTGATGCTTTGGCAGAGGTGAGGCACACAAAAAAATGCAGGAACAGTGGGGAAATTTTTTAAAAAAAGCATTATTAACAGCAACAGACCTTTGTATAAGAAAGGTTAGGAAAAACCCCAGAAAAAGAAAGCCAATGTGGTTTACAAAAGAGGTAGCAAGTATAATGAAAGCAAAAATGATGGCCTTTCAAAATTATAAGCAAACTCAAAATAATGATGACAGGGAGGAGTATTTTGCAAAGTAGAAGGAGGCTAAAAAGGTTATGAGGGCAGCAAACTGAGGAAATACTGGCCCACTTTTTACTAAAAGGGGACAAAAGCTTTTTTCGGTTTATAAATGAAAGGCAAAAAACTAAAGAGGGTATAGTAAGGCTCAAAACTGAGAGTGGGAGTCTTGTTGAGGGTGATAGGGCTGTGGCAGATCATCTTAACAAGTATTTCTGTTCAATATTCACAAAAGAAAGAGAGGGGAAAGGACCACTTTTAAATCGTAAGACTATTAATACAAAGAAGGCAATTACTACTGCTTTCATTGAGGAGTAGTTATTAAAAGAACTTATAAAGCCGAAAGTGGACAAATCAATGGGGCCAGATGGGATACATCCTAGGATACTAAAAGAGCTTAGAGAGTGATGGCAAAACCATTAACTAAATTATTCAACCCGTCACTAATTACTGGGGTGATTCCAGAGGTATGGAAAATAGCAAATGTAGTCCCTCTGCATAAAAGTGGCAATAGGGAAGAAGCGGCAAACTACTGACTAGTGAGTCTAACATCAGTAGTAGGGAAAGTAATGGAAACACTGTTAAAGGAACAAATTATACAGTATCTTAAATCTAGTAACTTACAGCATGGATTCACTGGAATATCATGTCAAACAAATCTTATTGAATGTTTAGATTAGATTAGTATTAGATAAGGGGGGAGCTGTAGACATAGCTTATCTAGATTTTAGTAAAGCTTTTGACATAGACTGTTAAATAAGCTGGAAACTTTGGAATTGGATTTGAAGATAGTTGCATGGATAAAATCTTGGTTACAGGATAGACAGCAGAGGGTTGTAGTAAATGGAATCCATTCTGGGGATGGTAAGGAGTGGAGTACTCCAGGGTTCTGTACTTGTACCATTGCTATTTAATATCTTTATAGGTGATATTGCCTGTGGTATTGAGGGAAAAATATACCTTTTTGCAGATGACACATATGTATGTATGTAACAGGTTAGACACGCCAGGAGGGGTAAACAAAATGAGGGATGATCTAGGTAGACTGAAGGAATGGTCAAGAGTGTGGCAACTGCAGTTTAATGCCAAAAAATGCAAAATCATGTACTTGGGGCTCAAAAACCCAAAAGCTAAAAAAATCCTTAATGGCACTCCATTAGAAACTACTTGGGCGGAAGGGGATCTAGGAGTCATTATTTCATGTGACGTAAAGGTAGCCAAGCAATGTAACAAAGCAATGAGAAAGGCAAGTCAAATGCTTGGTTTCATAGGGAGAGAAATTAGTAGCAGAAAGAGAGAAGTAGTGATGCCCCTTTATAGATAGTTGGTACGACCTCACCTAAAATACTCTGTTCAGTTCTGGAGGCATTGGGCCTGATTCAGAGATCCAGAACTAACGATAGTTCCGTGCGTATATTTAGGGTCGGATCGATTTTGCATCAACTGCGCATGCGTAGTAATAGTGCTACGCCATGTACGTTGAAGTTAAGCTCGGAAACGCCTTAAGGTCGGACTTGTGAATCCGGCAGAGACTAATGCGACCCTAAGTGCGGTGGAAATATACGGACCTAAGGATTTGCATAGAAATGGGCAGGGGGAGGCATTTAGATGAGGGAAAGTGGGCGCGCTTACAGTTAGGGCCCTAAATATACACAACTAATACACATAGGGTCAGAAGTGAGTGCGGCCAGTTAGGGCAAGTCTATGGAGGTGGAAGTTTAGGTCCAGCCGGAGGTTGCGAGGGGAGTGACTGTTTATTCTGGTGGGTGTAACCTGTTCCGACCTGCCACTTAGATGCGTATATTTGCGGCCCGATCGTTGACGGATCTCTGAATCAGGCCCCATATCTCCAGAAAAACATAAATACATTAGAGACTGCGCAAAGAAGAGCAACTAAAATGGTACATGGCCTGTGTCACAAAACATATCAAGAAAGGCTAGAGGAACTAAACATGTATAGCTCGGAGCAGAGAAGGGAGAGGGGGGATGTACTAACTTTCAAATATATCAAGGGTTGTGACCGGCTAGAGGAGGGTGGTATTTTGCAGAGAAAGAGGTGTAATAGAACACGGGGTCATGCATTTAAACATGAGGGTGGTAGATTCAGAGGAAATGTGCAGAAAAATTACTTCACTGAAAGGGTGATAGATAAGTGGAATAGCCTCCCATCTGAGTTGGTTGAGGCTAACAAGGTAGAACAGTTTAAACATGCTTGTGATAAATATAATGATATCATAAATCTCAAACTAAATTGAGGATAAGTTTAGTCCATTGTCAGTATAGTTTTAAATAACTAACTGGGCAGACTGGGTGGGCCATGTGGTTCTTATCTGCCGTCACTTTCTAAGTTTCTATTGTAGTCTTTGCAGTAGCCTAAACATCTCTCCTAATGTTACTGCTATATAAGATATACCCCGCCTGGCCGGCTTCCAGCCTCTGCCATTGTATTCATGTGCGAGTCAGTGTCTAAATGTAGATTACAAGAAACGCAAAAATTTCACGGTGCAATGCTGGGAAGGAGACAGCAACAGCTCCAAAACTGACTGGAGTCTGTTAAATAGTACTTTCGCCAAGATCTTACGGTCCACATTGAGAAGAGCGATGGGACGCCAGTTCTCAATTCTGGATGGGTCCTTTCCCTTAAACAGCAGAAGTCCTCATGGAAGGAGGGAGCAAACCCTCATTCAGGCTCTCATTATACACTTCCATGAGGCGAGGGGCCAGGATATCTGAAAAGATCTTATACAATTCAGATGACAGACCATTTGGTCCTGGGGCCTTCCTCACAGACAAGGAGTCTATGGCCACCGTGACCTCATCCACCATTATATCACTGTCCAAGCTGTCAAGGGCTCCACATAGACTACCAATACCAGGTGTATCCCTCAGGAACCGCTCTATCTTGTCCCGGATAAGTGGCTGCTCAGAGAAGAGGCTAGAGTAAAAGGAGACCATGACACCCAGGATTCCCGTTCAGGACTCCTGCAGGACCCCCTGTGTGTCCCTCAACCCTCTCACCTCTTTGTGCACAACCGATCTCTTACAATTCTGGAAGGGGTCAGGCAAGTGGTATTTACCATAGTCCCGTTCCAGAATCAAAGAAGCATAACGGTCATACTGACACTCTCTCATCTAAGCTTTCACCCGGGAGATCTCCCCACCATCTCCCTACTCTTAGATCAGGAAATCAAGCCTCCTTTTCAAAGACTGGTAAGTACAGCTCTCTCTCAAGTTTCTCACGGCTACGAGGTGACGGAAAAGCTTCCGAGTCCTTTCCTTGCACACTTCCCACCACTCTGACCTATCGGAACTCCTCCCCAAAAGCGTCTCCTGGGTTTGAAAGAAGTCCCTGAAGGATTTTCTTACCTCTTCCTCCTCCAGAAGCTGAGAGTTCAAGCACCACAGACCCAACCTTTCTGAGGGGTTTCTGAGGCACATAAGGCCGCGCAAAGACAAACGTGATCAGAGAACTCCACCACCCTTAGCCCAGGTACCAGAGTTGCAGAGCTCTCCTTAACAAAAAACATATCTATCCTAGACCTACACCTACCTCTAATGTAAGTGAAACCTGTGAGCTCTGGGAAATGGCGAACGTGCACACCTACCAGACCCGCCTCTCTAACCATACTAACTAAAAAATTGTTGTCGTAGCCAATGGTAGTCTTTGAGCCACCCCTGTCTTTGGTCCTAGTAACGGTGTTAAAGTCACCACCAAAGACTATCTCCTTGGCCGTAAAAAGGTAGGGCTTTATCTTTCTGAAAAGGCAATTCCGGTCCCACTTGGATTGAGGACCATAAATATTGATAAGCCTCAAGTTAGAGACCAGTAGGAGGCCCACGCCTTCAACTCTGTTTCCATTTGTGGAGATCAGCTAATCTCCCCACTCTAGTCTCTTTCAAAAATAAAAAATCGACTTCAAGGGAGTCAAAAAAAATTAGCGCCATATGACGTGCACGTTTGGACAATACAGATGCCATATTAATGGTGGCAAATGATATGGATTGGAGAGCCATTCTTACAAGGTGATAGAAGGTAGGAACCAAACATTTACTTCTTCTTTACTTGTTTCCTGCCCCTCACCTTCCCCTCTTCACCAGATGAACCCCTTCTCTTAACCACCACCCCTGCGGGGACATCATCCTCATCTGATAAACTTAGGCATTCATACTCAGAGTCTGAGTCCTTTATTATTTCCCTACCCCCATTCCCACTTTTCTCTTTGGGCTTCCTACCCTGACCCTCAGGGCCTGTTCTTATTTCCACATGAACCTCACCAACCCGGGCCCTTTTATCTGGGGGATCTACTTTCCCTCCCCCATCTCCTAACGATTCCCCCTTATCATCCCCCAACCTCCCCTTGTGGAATCCGTGTACCCCAAAAAGTACCCTCATAGATCAGTACGTAATTAACCGCTAAAAACCGCTAAAACTGCGAAAAATAGCACAAAGGCGAATGTTAGTTCAAACTTACGCAACAGAGTTTACTCAACAGAATCAGGTTAACAGCAAGGTACAACAACACAGTATTCACGCAGCGCAGCCGACCAGGAAGGCAAAGACGATCAGTCCAGACGTCTTCTCAGGAAAGAATGAGAGTGAGTGTCCCAAAACAAAGTCCTTTTATGTCCATACATCAAAGGGGTAGCCGATCTTCTGCTTGATTGGAGGGATCTCAATCCTCTTGGTGGTTCCTAGGTCATCATTGGTCCTGGGGTCTTCCATTGTTCTCCTCCTGGAGGGTCATCCGCATATCCTTCATTCATACACATTTTACACTCTAACCTAGCATAGCGCATAACTACTGCCGCAAACATGCGGTCTTATNTCCTTTTATGACATCAAAGGGGTAGCCGATCTTCTGCTTGATTGGAGGGATCTCAATCCTCTTGGTGGTTCCTAGGTCATCATCTGCATATCCTTCATTCATACACATTTTATACTCTAATCTAACATAGCGCATAACTACACTACCAAACATGCGGTCTTAT
>WWET01003652.1:25755-58924 GCA_011038615.1 Limnodynastes dumerilii
AGGGCGACACACACAACACAAGCGTGTAATGCAGTACCACAATAAAGATGAAGAAAAATAAAATGCAATAAGGGGACCAGGATAGCTAGTATATTTACAATCAGTGCAATAAAACAAAATAAAGGCTGATAACTAAGAGTCAAACAAAAAATTACAGTATGCTACAAACAAATCTATATCAACGGATTCTTCATAAGAAACAGGCCAGATTAAGTTCCTCATTAAGTCCCCGGGGGGCCAGGGACTTAAATCTATAAATAAGTTGTGTCTTTAATTGGAGCAATTTCAAATCCCTATCACCCCCCCGGCGCAGCGGTGGTACCTGTACAAGGGGCATACAATAAAATTCCCGCAATTTGTGGCTGCATGTGGCAAAGTGTCTGGCAACGGGAGGGGTTTTATTATCCACTGAGATCAGTGCCTTCTTAATAGAGGAGAGGTGGGCCGCAATCCGCTCCTTTAACATACGAACCGTCTTGCCGATATACACCAGCTTGCAAGGACAGGTCACCAAGTATACAACGTATTTACTCACATGTCAGATGTTGTTTAATATAAAAAGTGTCATTTGTCACCATGTTGTTGTAACTATCACCTATGATAAGGAAACTACATGTGGTACATCCACTACACTTAAAGGAGCCACTTTTTTTTACGTAGCCAGTGTTGATGGGAAATAGGTTTAATATCAGTGTGAAGAATTCTATCCTTTAAATTGCTACCCCGTTTAAAGCTCATCAAGGGGGGAGATTGGGTGAATGCACCTAATTTAGAATCAGAGGATAGAATGTGCCAATGATCCAGCAACGCCCCGCGTAGAATGGGAGATGCAGTGGAAATTTTGGAAACAAAGACAAGTCTTTCGTCCGTCTTGACCACGGCACTACCCCTTAGCAGGGAATTGCGATCCAGAGCTAGACATTTTTGTATGGACCTATTAATATCACATCTGGAATAACCCCGCTCTTTAAAGCGGTCACCCATCTCAGTAAGAACCTGTCTCAATTGTGTCCTGTCTGAGTAAATCCGTACCAGACGGATCATCTGAGAAAATGGTAACCCCGTTTTAAGGGGTTTCGGATGGAAACTAGTAGCAAGTAATAAGGTGTTCCTATCAGTATTCTTACGGTGCAACGTGGTGACAAATCTATTCAAAGTTTGTGTGATGGTCACATCCAAAAAGACAATACAGTGAAAATCAAAATTACAAGAAAACCTTATGGGGGTGTCCAATTTGTTGAGTCTGTCGCTGAATCCAACGAGTGCCTCGGGTGACCCACTCCATAATAAAAAAAGATCATCAATAAACCATAAAATGAAAAACAAGATATATTTAGAAAAATCTATGTCGCTCAAAATGTATTTACGTTCATATGTATCCATAAACAGATTGGCATATGATGGGGCCATATTGGACCCCCATCGCAGTGCCCTGTCTCTGGATAAAAAATGAATTCTGAAAGAGAAAATTATTTTTCGTCAAAATAAATTCAGTACGTTTCAACATAAAATCCCCAGGGGGCCCGGCAAAGTCATTAGACTCAACGACAGACTGAATGGACTCAAGACCCAAGTGTTGAGGAATATTTGTGTACAAACTGGTCACATCAAGTGTGACCAGTAGTACACTTCCTGCCAGGTGATCAACCTGTTCAAGTTTAACCCAAAAATCAGTAGTGTCTCGGATGTAACTAGAGACCTTAGTCACATGGGATTGTAGATAAAAATCCACAAATTGCGAGAGTGGTTGACACAGTGACCCCCTGGAAGAGATGATAGGTCTACCAGGGGGCCTCTCAAGCGACTTGTGGATTTTCTGCAGCCCATAAATCACCGGTATAATAGGGTGGTCTTCCCTAAGGAACCTAGATGTCTCAGCAGTAATCTTACCCTGTTGAACAGAGTCAGCAATATAGACATCAATTTCCCTTTTGAAGTCAAGAGTGGGGTCAAAGGACAAACGCTTATAAGCAATCTCATCAGACAGCTGAAACATAATAATCATGATCAAGTACAACAACAGCACCGCCCTTATCGGCAGGTAAAACAGAAATATTCTTATTATCACTAAGAGACGTCACAGCTGCTTTTTCTTGATGTGACCAGTTTATACACAAATATACCTCACCATTTGGGTCTTGAGTCCATGCAGTCTGTTGTTGAGTCTAATGACTTTGTCGGGCCCCCTGGGGATTTATGTTGAAACTTACTGAATTTATTTTGACAAAAAATTATTTTCTCTTTCAGAATTCATTTTTTATCCAGAGACAGAGCACTGTGATGGGGTCCAATATGGCCCCATCGTATGCCAATCTGTTTATGGATACATATGAACATAAATACATTTTGAGCGACATTGATTTTTCTAAATATATCTTGTTTTTCGTTAGGTTTATTGATGATCTTTTTTTATTATGGAGTGGGTCACCCGAGGGACTCGTTGGATTCAGCGACAGACTCAACAAATTGGACACCCCCATAAGGTTTTCTTGTAATTTTGATTTTCACAGTATTGTCTTTTTGGATGTGACCATCACACAAACTTTGAATGGATTTGTCACCACGTTGCACCGTAAGAATACAGATAGGAACACCTTATTACTTGCTATTAGTTTCCATCCGAAACCCCTTAAAACGGGGTTACCGTTTTCTCAGATGATCCGTCTGGTACGGATTTACTCAGATAGGACACAATTGAGACAGCCACTTACTGAGATGGGTGACCGCTTTAAAGAGCGGGGTTATTCCAGATGTGATATTAATAGGTCCATACAAAAATGTCTAGCTCTGGATCGCAAATCCCTGCTGAGGAGAAGTGAAGTGGTCGAGACGGACGAAAGACTTGTCTTTGTTTCCGAATTTTCCACTGCATCTCCCATTCTACACAGGGCATTGCTGGATCATTGGCACATTCTATCCTCTGATTCTAAATTAGGTGCATTCACCCAATCTCCCCCCTTGATGAGCTTTAAACGGGGTAGCAATTTAAGGGATAAAATTCTTCACACTGATGTTAAACCTATCGGCCAGGAAAGTCTATGATTGCCTTCTGTATGTCACAATTCCCCTTAGGTCACCCTCAGCATTGTCTTTGTAATAGAGGCCAAGGAAGACTGCATGACTGCTGTATGTCAGAGTTCCCCTCAGGTCACCCCCTAGTGCAGTGAATAAATTATCACATTGCTAGGAGACAAGAGCTTCCTGCTCACACAGCACACAGCGATTTGGAGCTTTTATCTCTTTTATTACAGCAAATGGTAAGCTGAAGTTTTCACTGTGTGTCCCCCTCAAGCTAAAAAACACCCCCAGCACACCAGAAGGAGTTATTATAGCTGATTTCTCCTCCAGCACTCCAGGAAAAGTGAAGTGGCCACCTTACTCCTCTCATGTGAAGGCAGTGTCAGTGCACCCAGCTGAGGGCTCTTACTTGACATGCGCATCGTTATGAGCTGGGAACTCTCTCTCCTATCTCTATAATGCAGCACATTTTCCTAAATTGTAAAACACTTGTCATTTTCTATGACACCTCACCCCCCAAAGGCACTCCCCGGGATCATCAGCTCCCTAACAAAACAAACAGCTAGTGAAAATACCCTTTCTACACTGAGTTCTGCCTTCTCAATTAATTTTCAATGTATTGTGACCTTAGAAAACAGGAAGTAGAAAACAACGGCCACATTTTCCACTTTAACCTGTCCCAGTTTTTTCATTTTTAATTATTTCACTATAAATTTTGGCATGCAGCACCAGGAGACAATTCTCCACAGACTGGTGAAAATGTAATCTTAATGCATAAAATACTTTCTGAGCCACAGCCCCTCAAACACCATGCCCTCCCTCTAAAAGTCAATTGCGGAAATAGGGAACGTTCGAAATAGCGAAAATTCGAAATTGCGAACTTTCGAAATAGCGAAAATTCGCAATTTAGTGGTCGAAATAGAGATTTTCGAAATTGGGATTTTCTAACCGGGGACTGCATACCATTATTGACATGCTGGAACAATTCATAAAGTCCTTAATTTGGAAGCTCTCAGATTTGTCAGTATTGTAAAAAGTTTTTGCTTGTGGGTTAACATGTCTGCATACTATACAGTGTCCACACTTGTGTGATCCGGTTAGTTTCTTTTTGAGCCATGTCTCAGATTTTTTGTTGTTTTCTGCACGTAGCAGACTCGGGGCCAGGATTTCCTTCAGGTTTCTAGCTTTTCTATATAAGGTCCTAGGTTTTTCAGGGATAATTTTCTCAAGTACTGGGTCCATTTGTAGGATGCTCCAATGTTTCTGCAATTTATTAGGGATATGCAACAAGAACATAGTGAGTTCATCTGTGACATGATTTTGTACATTTTACAACACAATTATTTCAAGTTCCTGGACCAGTTCTACCTCCAGACCTGCGGGACAGCGATGGGTACACCTTTCGCACCTAGTTTTGCGAACCTCCACATGGGAAGTTGGGAGAATAAGTTCATCTACAGTGAAAATCCATATAAGCAACATCTCCACTTCTATAGACGATACATAGATGATATCTTGATCATCTGGAAGGGTAACATGGAAGATTTCCGAAATTTTTTTGAGTGGATAACAAGAAACGAATACAACCTCACCTTTACCTTCGATTCCTCCACTGATGCCATTGAATATTTGGACCTCCGACTCACGAATGAAAATAACAGAATTATTACCTCTAACTACATAAAACCTGTAGATACTAATAGTTACCTGCATTTCCAAAGTGGTCACCTCAGAAACTGGAAGACGAATATTCCATATTCACAGTTCTGTAGGATAAAGAGGAACTGCAGGAAAGAAGAAACCTGTGAAGCACAACTAGAGGTATATGGGAAAAGGTTCCTGGACAGAGGATATCCTGAACCGTTAATAGAGGGTGCAAGATCCAAAACAAGGAAAACAGACAGACAATCATTGTTGAAATACAAAGACAAAACCAATACACAGGCATCTTTATCCTTTATTACGAAATGTAATAATTCAGAGGCAGAAATTAGGAACATTCTGCAGAAACATTGGAGCATCCTACAAATGGACCCAGTACTTGAGAAAATTATCCCTGAAAAACCTAGGACCCTATATAAAAAAGCTAGAAACCTGAAGGAAATCCTGGCCCCAAGTCTGCTACGTGCAGAAAACAACAAAAAATCTGAGACTTGGCTCAAAAAGGAACTAACCGGATCACACAAATGTGGACACTGCATAGTATGCAGACATGTTAACCCACAAGCAAAAACTTTTTATAACACTGATAAATCTGAGAGCTTCCAAATTAAGGATTTTATGAACTGTTCCAGTATGTCAATAATATATCTACTGGAGTGTTCATGTGAAATAAAATATGTGGGGAAAACCAAACGAATGGCAAAATTGCGGATACAAGAACACATCAGAAATATAAAAAATAAGGTCCTAAGCCACTCCATTTCTGAGCATTTCTCAAGATGCCACCAATCAGATCACACTAAATTGAAAGTAACCTTTATAGAGTTGGTCAAATTAGGAGAAAGGGGAGGTGATCTCTCCAAGAGACTCTCACAATGAGAAATGTACTGGATATATAAATTAAATACACTAAAACCATTTGGACTTAATGAAGGTTACGAGATAGCTCCTTTCCTTGATTAAAAAGAACAACAGCCTCCCTAAAAATTATCCCTATAAAAATTTAATCCTAAAAATTATCCTAATAATTTACAGTCTCAAATGAATTAATCACCGGTGGACAAAAACTCTAAAAAAAACTCAAAAAACTCTAAAAATCCTGAAATGACTCTAAAATGAACTCTAATACCTAATCATGTATATGTTATCAAATAAAATCCCTTTCCTTCCTTAAACTAATTATATTGCTTTTAGATTAATATCTGACCCATTAATCTTGATTTAATTCTTTTTTAATAATGTTTAATGAATTAATTATTAAAGTAGTTTTATCAATGTAGTTTTACTGAAATTCGTTTACAAGAATGCTTTTATTTACCACTAAGTCACTTTAATGTAATGAAAAAAAAATTTTTTTTTTGTAATTTTTAAAGTAGGTCTAATAAACTAATTAATAAAATATGTATAATTAAAATATCCCTAATAAATTGTATGGTAATTCGTTCTTATAATACTCTTACAATCACCTAGTCACCTTAATTCTTAACTAATACTGCTAATTCACTTATGAAACACCTTAAAATATAAAGAAATCTGTTTATAGACAAATAAATATTGCAACACTAAATAGTTTTATACACGTAGTTGCACGTTGCACTTTTGTTACATGTTGTGTGCTAAAGGAAGATATCAACACAGCTGGGAATCTGTAAAGCCGTGGTGTCTGTGACGTACAACATCTGTCCATCAAACCACTGTTAAAAGGTGCCAACATGATTGCTGCACTTATCACCTTGTCCCTGAGGAAGTCCGTACGGGTAGCTTGATACCCTAGAATGAAACGCGTTGGACTGTACTTTTAATTACTTTGGACTTTACAAACTCTGAATCACCCTTGCCACGACCGAGGAGAGGAACACTGCGACCCCACCGCCCGGAGTGAATAACCCCAGGAGACGAGTGCGAGCCCGACCTCACCTGCCGCGCTGGTATCTATACCACTATCCCGCCGCCCGGAGTGAGTTACCCCAGGAGACGGACGTGGACCGATACACAGCTAAGCAAATGTTTGCAAATACTCTCTAAACTGCGTATATTTTATTGCTCTGTGGTACGTAGATTCTATTGAGATTAAGATAAAGGGTGTAAGAGTTGGTACACTATGAGTCTGGTGATTTCTTGTCTTACATATTTTGGAAGCAAGCCCCTGGTCTAAAGATCTATATTGAATGCTAAAAACCAAGACATTTTCTGGTACGCACAATAATTTAGACCTAACAATAATTAATATTGGTGTTAAAAACATACTACACTATTATTTCTCTTGTTTTTACGTTTTCTCTCTTTTTTCCCCCATTTGTTTGTCCTTGTCTGGTAATTCACTGTATCATTGACAAAATTCCTAGGAAAAAAAATAAATAAATATATATATAGAGTCTGGAAACGGCACTCAAATATGATAATTAGCTTGCTGATGTGCCTGGAGAGGAAGTTCAGGTATGTAGCAGGAAAGCAACGGCACTCTCAGTCTTCAAAACAAAGCAGTTTTTAATACGATCCAACGTTTCAATGAGCGGTTGTCATTATCATCAGGGATACATAGCATAGACAGAGAAGGCTATATATAGAGAACTTACCCCAATGCCATTGCAAGAGAGTGATGAACAAGGCGCGGCAGCTGTCCCTCCGATCGGCGCAGCAAGAATGACGTCACTAGCGGTGACGTGACGGTAGTCAGGGCAGCGCTGGACGCTGTAGAGAACTTTGTAAACAAATACACGTGTCTGGCTGTTGGGCCAAAGAGGGCGCATGTCGTGACTATGATCTCCACTATCCACCAGTGGCTAGGGATAAAACAAACATTAGAAATGTTAGAAGAATTAGAATTATTAGAATTGTTTGAAGTGAAATAAGTACAAAAAAGAGAGAGAAAACACCATACATAAATTCATAAATACAAATAAAGATAATGCTTAAAGAACAAAATTGACCTATAAAAAGCAATGTAAAGGTAAATGTTCATTTAAACCGCGAGGAGCAACACAGTCAAGTGTGTGAATCCATCTGGCTTCACACTGTAACAGGGCTAATTCTCTATTGCCACCTCTAATGGACGGTGAACATGATCTATGATCATACATCTTAATTCAGACAGGGAATGTCGGAATTGGATAAAGTGTCGGGGAACCGGTTGCTCAGAGATACCTGATGTAAGGGAACTGCGCAGGGCAGACCTGTGCAAATTCATACGTTCCCTGAAAGTTCTAATAGTTTTCCCTACATATATGAGTCCACAGGGACACCGTAGTAAATAGATGACAAATCTTGTGGTGCAGGTCACTACATGACGGATTTTAAACTTATGACCAGTCCAGGGATGTGGAAAGGTATTGCCTGCCTCCATCATCCTACAGGTAGCACATTGTGGGCACTTGTGACATCCTTGTAGGAATGTCTGTCTTGACAAGCCAGTCCCTAAGGTTACGACCCCGAGTGTGGCAAGGCATAATGCGTAGTTGTTTCAAAGATGGTAGAGAGGTGTCTGATTGTAAGACCGGCCACAGAGAGCGGACCGCCTTATTAATAAAAGGGCTTGCTCTCGAAAAATGTGTAACCCATGGCAAAATCTTGTTGGACCTTTCTGGGCTCTTGGATTGTAGTAACTTCGGTCGCGGGGTAGATATCGCCTTGATTCTGGCTTCATGTAGAACCTTCAAAGGGTAACCTTTGTCTCTGAATTTCTTCTCCATAATGTCCAGTTGATTGTCCCGAATGGTGGGATCATTATTAATTCGACACACCCGCAAAAACTGAGAATAAGGTAGTCCATTTTTTAAGGCCTGTGGGTGATGACTGGAAGCCAATAATAGGGTGTTACGGGCTGTAGGTTTCCAATATGTACTTGTGGTCAAGTTGCCATTCCTATTTACAATATGGACATCTAAATAGTCAATTTCGGACTCACTACAGGTGAACGTGAATTTGATATTGTTGTCCATTGTATTGATGTAAGCCATAGTTTCCTCGAATTCCAACTTGGTACCTGCCCAGAAAATCAGAAGGTCATCTATGTAGCGGGTAAAGAAAAAGATCTTACCCACACAGATGTCATTGTCCAAAAACAATTCACGTTCTACCCCTGCCATGAATCCGTTGGCAAATGCTGGTGCCACCGCGGAACCCATGGCACAGCCAGAGGTATGAACAAAAAATTGGCTATCATAGAGGAAAAAGTTCCTTTTAAGTGTGAGTTCCAATAACTTTAGGAACAGTTCAGGAGGAAGTCCCTTGAACTTGGGGTTGTCACTGATGAGGGTTCTAATTGCCTGTAAACCCCTATCTTGGGGTATGCTTGTATATAAACTTGATATATCCACAGCACACAGCAGTGTTCCAACAGGAAGTTTACCAAGTTCAGATAGTTTGACAAGGAGATGGGTGGTATCTCTAAGGTAAGAGTCCAAAGTTTGTATGCATGGTTGGAGACATTGATCTAATAAGACTGATATAGGATGGTACAGTGAGTCGCGGGCAGAAATGATGGGTCTTCCCGGTGGTGATTCCAAGTTTTTATGAACTTTGGGCACAGTATACAGAATGGGGACTTTAGGGAATGGATTGGTAAGACATTTTTTCAATTGCTCTGTCCCCCCTTGTTACCGCCTCTTGCAGCAATGTATCTAGTTCCTTCTTGTACTGTGAGGTGGGATCCTTTGTTAATCTGCAATACGTGGATTGGTCCCCCAACTGTCTGTATATCTCTGCCTTATAAGTACTCAAATCCTGCAGTACGATAGCACCCCCTTTATCGGCTGGTCGTATGACCAAATTGAGGTTGGAACTAAGGGACTTTAGTGCTTTCAGTTCCACAGGGCTGAGATTATGGTGAAGATGAGGTAATGCTCCTTTTTAATTTTGACAACTGCTTCATTCAGAAGTCTACCAAAGCTTTTTATTGAAGCATTGTGCGATTGGGGATCGAATGAGGACTTGATTCTTAAGGAATTTGGGATACTAGTATCAGCTTCTGAGATTACCTTCCCTTGAAAAAATTCTTTGAGTTTAAGTTGACGACATAGTCGATAATGATCGATCTTCCAATTGAACAAATTCAACTCTACTGAGGGTACAAAGGAAAGTCCCTTGGCTAAGACCAATGATTCTGCAGGTGTAAGCGTATGTTGGGATAGATTAAAGATCATGTCTGACGCGACCGTGTTGCTAGTCCCACGGCATTTGCGCCGCCACTGGCCTCCCCTCCTTGTGCTGATCCTCCTTTTCTTGGACGGCCTGGAGGTCTCCTGCCGGCCGGAGGTTTGGCTAAAAAATGCGCAGATGATGATGCGGCAATCTCTGCATCTGCATCCGATGATGGAGAATGTTCAATACTGGTGTCATCTATAGATGGTATCCATCGTTGGTGTCTCCGGTGTACTTGGTGCCCCTGGCGTGAGCCTCTGGCTGGGACTTGTGTTCCCGACAGCCAGAGATATACCCCCTGTTCTCCTCATAGTCGCGGATTACTTTTAATAGTTTCTCTTTTTTGAATTTTAACAAATCAGACCTAAATCTGTCAGATTGCTGCTGTAATTTGGCATACCAATCCGTGGTGGAATCTTCCAACAAGATGTGTTTATGGGCGGTCTCGAACTTTGCTATATTTTCTTTAGCTTTATTGACCTCCCGGGTGGACTCCTCGATAACCAATAGGATGAGGTCAAATGAACATTTGTTCAATATTGCAGCCCACCGACGACAAAAGTCTGGATTATAGCGGCCGATGGTAGGTACCCGCTTTATTCTTAATCCCAAAGGGATCTTTGTACTCAATAATTCATAATAGAGGTCTTGATTAGACATAGGAAGATCAGTGAGAGATAGTTGTTTATCCAGTAATATGGCGTCCGCATCTGCATCCGAAAAGCTTAAGACCTGTCCTGGTGGAAGATGGACTTGTGTGAGTCCACTTTGGATATTTTCCAATTCTGACATTGTCAATGGTAGCCAGTCAATGGGCTTGTACTCAAAATGAACTGTCAATCAATTTGGCAAGCCTCAGCAACTCAGACAGATCAGGTCTGAAAGGCAGTCTGTATAATAACAAAAAACTCAGCTATACATAGCCACAGGTAGTAACTTCAAATGTCCTTTATGGTGCCCAAGGAGCGGTAGTCCTGAGACAAGAGAACCATGGTATAGAGTCTGTAAACGGCACTCAAATATGATAACTAGCTTGCTGAGGTGCCTGGAGAGGAAGTTCAGGTATGTAGCAGGAAAGCAACGGCACTCTCAGTCTTCAAAACAAAGCAGTTTTTAATACGATCCAACGTTTCAATGAGCGGTTGTCATTATCATCAGGGATACATAGCATAGACAGAGAAGGCTATATATAGAGAACTTACCCCAATGCCATTGCAGGAGAGTGATGAAACAGGGCGCGGCAGCTGTCCCTCCGATCGGCGCAGCAAGAATGACGTCACTAGCGGTGACGCGACGGTAGTCAGGGCAGCGCTGGACGCTGTAGAGAACTTTGTAAACAAATACACGTGTCTCGCTGCTGGGCCGAAGAGGGCCCAGCTGCCGCGCCTTGTTCATCACTCTTCTGCAATGGCATTGGAGTCAGTTCTCTATATATAGCCTTCTCTGTCTATGCTATGTATCCCTGATGATAATGACAACCGCTCATTGAAACGTTGGATCGTATTAAAAACTGCTTTGTTTTGAAGACTGAGAGGAGAGAGAGAGAGAGAGAGAGTACACGAGGTGACAAACCATAGACAGGGTAATAGATATTAAATATTTAATCCACTTGAGTCCCACTATCTGTCATAACATTTAGAGAAAAATAGAGAAAAAAGAATGAAAAAAAATCCAACAATAGTGCAAAAAAAACAATAGTGCAAAAAATTAGTCCAAAAGAAAAAAATGAAAAAACCAAAACATAGGTGATAGGGATGTCATGGGGTAGAAACTGGCATCCAAATAAAGCAACAAAAACATCACACATGCAAAACAAAAACATTCTAAAAAATTCTCAAAACAAAAATAAAACAAAAAAGAAAAAGACATCAAGAGTACGAGGAAGGAGAGGAGGAGTCAAAAAGAGCCAACTAATGGATATATCCATAGATCCCAGTGAAACTATTTTTAATCTTACAGAACGTATTCTTACTCCTTCTGAAAGTAAACTCCTGTCCAAAGGGCTAAATTTTGCCCCTGACACTGGTCCAAATTTTTATGACTTGTTTGTTGAGTTAAATAGATTCATCCGCACGCTGTGTAGGAAAAGATATTTTCTGTCTAAAAATCTTAATAAAAATATGAGTACAAGCCAAAATACAGACCATAAGGTCAGTTCTGATATGGATATTAATCCCACAACATTAGATGCAAATGAAATAGATTGTATTCGCATTTTGGAAGATTTGCAGTTAGAGGGGGGGACATCAGATCACATAATAGATGTCTTTAATATGGATCTGCCAAGTCCTACCTCAACTGACAGATCCATATTTAAGAAGAAATCTCTATTCTTTCCTGCACAACATAAAAGTACTTCCATACAAATATTCTACAAAAAAACTCTGGATGAGTTTAAGAAATTGTGTACGAAGAAACATACCTTCCGAACTAATAATCTTACAATTCAGGAGAAACTAGCCCTTAGGACACTTAAGGATGACCCTTCCCTTGTCATTAAGCCAGCTGACAAGGGAGGGGGAATCGTTCTCTTGAGTAGAGAGCAATACATTGCTGAGGCTCTCAGGCAACTTACTGATGAGACATATTATCAAATCTTGAAAAAAGATCCAACCCCTTCATTTTTGTTGGAACTAGAGATGTGCCTTAATTTGGCTCTTGGGGATTCTGTTATTACCAGGGATGAATTTAATTTTCTTTTCACAAAATTTCCTATCACCCCTATTTTATATTTATTCCCCAAAATTCACAAAACTCTTGTTAATCCACCGGGTCGTCCCATTATTTCCGGGTTTCCTCACTTCTAATTTGTCCTTTTTTGTCAATCACTTTTTACAAAAGCACGTAGTTTCTCAGAGAGCCTATATCAGAGACACTACTCATTTGATCAGTAAATTATCTCACATACAGTGGCAATCCCAATTTTTATTTATAACTCTTGATGTTTCATCTCTTTATACTAATATCCCTCACACAGAAGGTGTTCACATTATATCAGAGTTTCTGTCTACTGATGTGGGTATCTCTGAGAAACTGCGTGCTTTTATCACAGATTCTATTTCTTTCATTCTATCTCACAATTATTTTTCTTTTGATGGAGTATTTTATCTCCAGCGCCTTGGAACGGCCATGGGCACTAGGTTCGCGCCCAGTTTCGCCAACCAATATATGGCGAAATTTGAGAATCTATACATCTGGGGTGGCCCCTACAGCGCGAACTGATTATGGTAATACTAACAAAAATAACAAAAATAAAAATAAGGATTGTATTGAAGATTTTCTTTTTATAAGTAAATTTAATACTTGTTCTCATAAAATAAAAAATATCTTACATAAAAACTTTGAAATATTAAAGTGCGATGGTGTTCTAGGTCCAATTCTTCCAATTACTCCACGAGTCATATTTAAGAAAAATAGATCTCTACGTAATATACTGGCACCTAGCTGCTTACCTGAGGCCAAAAACAATAAAAATAATGTAAATAAGAATATAAATGACAATATCAATATGTGGTTGCCAAATAGACCAATTGGCAATTACAGATGCAATAAATCCATCTGTTTTACTTGTCGTTTTATGTTAAACAAGTCCAAAGTTATTTGTTCCCATGTGTCCAAAATTTCTTATGAGTTACAGTCTTTTATTAACCGTGACACCTCCTATGTTGTCTACGTCCTTCAGTGTGCGTGTGGCCTACAATATGTGGGACGTACCATGCACACACTGAGGGAACGTTTTAGAGAACATAGGAGGAACATAATTAAGGGATACACTAAACATAGTGTTTCCCGTCATTTTTTTGAAAAACACAACCAGTCCCCGGACACATTGAGAGTCATGGGAGTGGAACACATTAACATTACTTTAAGATCATTTTAAAATTTTGTGTTTGAAAGAGACAGAATGGATATTCCGTCTACAGACTCTTCTACCAGATGGTCTTAATGAATCATTGGAATTTAACGAATAATATATAGCTAAAGTTATTGGTTTGTACTTATGCCCTTTAAGGACTATATTCTCTCTTTGGAGAGTAAAATGTCTTGACTAATACCTATTTCGCTTGTTTTGCCTAACATTTCATGTTTATTTAGTTTATTTTTATGTAGCTATATCTGTATGTGTCTATATTTATATGTTGGTATACATATACAATGTAATGTATTGCAATGTAATAGTACACAATTTGATTATTTGAATATTAAAAATTATTATCTGCCACATTGTTGACCGTTGACAGTAATAACATTTGAGGATTACTATCACATTTACCATCTACTGGTTATTATTGTTATTAGTAGTATTATTATTAATATTGTTATAACCTTTGTGATTTTTTTTGTTTTTTTTTTGTTTTTTGTTTTTTTATGTTTATTCTGTTTATTTTGTTAATTTTATTTTATTTTAATCCATTCATTGTGTTTATTTCATTATTTATTATTTATATAATATTTATTATTTATGATTATTATTTATTATTTATTATTCATTAATTATTATTTATTATGTAGCAATTTGTATTTTTTATTTCTATTTATAATTTTTTTTATGATAATATTGTTTGTTTGAAGATTATTTGTGAATTATCTGTTGGTGATATTGATGTTTAATCAATTATGTATAGTTATAGATACAACTAAATGTTAACCGTTTTAGTGCATGGTATATTAGTATTTACTGTTTACCATGTAGTTATATATATTTATATATTTTTATATTTATTTTTGTTTTATGTAGTTTAGGAGCAATTGGTTCAGATTAATTATTCTATATTATCCATGTTTGAAATGCTTGTTCTCTGTGTTTAGTGCACATATATACTCCAATTTCTTCTGAGTCCCTTTAACTATTTAGGGAGTGGATTGCTAATCAAGCTTTACAATGTCCACCTGACATTCTACCAGTGCCTATACCATAAATAGTAGAGCTGGCTACCTTCGTCCACATGCTTGAAAAAGTCCCAACTCAGGGATGAAACGCGTCGCATTGGAGGTGCTCTTTATAAATTTTTGAAGCAAGGCTGAGTGTTCGTGGAGGCTCTTGAGGCTGGCCTTATTGTCCGGTTACTGTTTGGGCTTTAAACGACTATTTTCTTCTGGCTCCGACCGGTGACGCCCGGTAACGTTGAGCACGCCCACTGTCTGGCTCTGATATCATCTCTGTGCAGCCGGAGCCCCCCGCGATTTATTACAGCAGCGGTACCAGTACGGTAACAACTCTTTTATCCTTGTTCATTATGCATTCAATGTTTTCAGCTACCGCAGTATTTTACAGGCAGCCCTATATGCAGTAACACGCAAATATTTCTTTTATTGCAAGCTACGGCGGGTGTCCCTCTAGCTTTGCTATTTACAAATTGCTGCCTAGTGTGTTACCCCGTTTACATCTGATTGTTGGGACACTCGATATCATCTTTTAGCTGACTTACATATTGCTATTTCCTAATTCACCTGCTGGTTTATGATTTATTTTTACCGCTGCTTGATTGAGTTTTACCAGACTACTCCACAGTGGTACAATATACCTACCGTTCGGGCCACTGGTTTTCCAGAGGTTCCCTGCGGGCTGTGGGGGGTCCAGTTTTACTGTAATATTGCCTTGTCTTCTTTTATACCATTTAATTAATGTTTGTACTATTAGTCTTGTTATGAATTATATATTAAATTGATTTTTAGCTTGAACCAATTGCTCCGTTCTTCATTTAGTAACCCTTTACTTTTAAACCCCTTTTTCTAATTGCTCAGCGCGGTGCATTATTTTTGTTTTGTCTTGTTTCTAGTTTTGCACAACTAGGCACCTGCGCAGATCAATTTAGTTCTGGGGTTATTATAGTGTAGGGTTATTTGTATTTATTTTTTATATTTTTATTTTTCTTAAATTTTTCTTTATTTGTTTCTTAAATCAGTTTTGCATATTAATTGTTTATTATTGATTGTTTATTTAGTGTATTATTTTGCCATATATTGATATCCTATTGCGCTCGTCACACTACTTTTGTTTTTGTTAAAAAATTCTCAAGGGCAGTCTATGTAGCAAAATCAATCCTTAGGTAAAAGTGGCAAAATATTGAGAAACAACAACGGTCACTTGATAATAGACCAGGAGGCATAAAAGGCGCAGTCTAGGCAGTGCAAGAAAGTCTCCTGTGAATTTAATGCCGGTACAAGGAAGAAAAAAGTCTAACACAGAAAGCTCACATGAGAAAGTCCCGACAGCTGTTTCGGTGCAGCAAGCACCGTCCTCAGGGGAATCCAGTAACGAAATGAAGCAGACTGCATCAAACGGCAACAGGAGAGGAGAGAATAAATAGTCAGTGTGTCCAATCAGCACACGGAGGGCGCGAGATCCAGATGCTCGGTCGCTGTAATGATGCGTCAAACGAAGAGACAGCTGCTCATACCAGCACGTGGGTTGCTAAGTGACCAGGAAAACAAACGTGCGCATGCAGCAGGTGGCAGAAATCGCTCGTTCTGTGGAAAAAGAAACAAGACAACAGATTGCACAGAATCAGACAATACTAGATGGGAGGTGGGAGAGGGACATAAAGCACTGTAAATGTAGCCCATGGCAGGGACCAGTACCAAATCGAGTCATATTTAATAACAACATCTGAAACAGCCCAGAGCAGAGCCCAGCTCCGTGTCTTGCCAAGGCACTCAAAGGTAAACACAGCAAGAAATATCAAAGGAAAGCACAAAGTCCAAAACAGACAATTGGAGCACAAAGCCTGTTAGAGCCCATCACTTAGGGATGTCATGTATAGACAGTCAATCTACTAAACATGTAAAAGGACCCTTGTAATAACTAAGTTACCAGGTAAACAAATGCTCATACGTGTCCCACGGAGAGAGCCGCTCGTGCTGCAGAAGAAGCCAGATACAGCCAGATACAGATTACACATGTGCATAAAATCAGACTGTGCTGGATATAGTCAATCAACTAAGAATACAGCCCATGGCAGGGATCAATTTCGTGCAGAGCCGTTTGAGATACCTCAATAAATACAACTAATAGTATGAACCGCATATGATCGAGACATAATAGTAGATGGGCAAGTAATGTCCCATCGGCGGGCAGTGGGTCCAAATGGCACTTGGAGCATTGAGCATACTCTGGCCCAGCAATCAGGGACGTACAGTGTGATGACCGATAACAAACAGCATATGAGGAACAGACAAGCTGTCCAACTAGTGAAAGACAGCTACACATATAGTAAATACATAATCATTACACTCATCCACGGTGGGACCAGAGTGTGCACATCCACGGCGGGACCGGTTGGCTAGTATAGCCATCAGAAAGGACTGTAGTAAATGCATGATCATTGCACTCCACGGCGGGACTAGAGTGTGTCATCAATGCATAAGACCGGGTAGCAAGTGTAGTCATCATAAAGGCCCAGGTATACGTTGGTATCATTATACCCCATGACCGGGCAAAAACCAATAAAGGTCCATACAAATAGGGCACACTATTTATTCTCCTCTCCTGTTGCCGTTTGGTGAGTGTTCCTTCATTTCGTTACTGGATTCCCCTGAGGACGGTGCTCGTTGCACCGAAACAGCTGTCGGGACTTTCTTATGTGAGCTTTCTGTGTTAGACTTTGTTCTTCCTTGTACCGGCATTAGATTCACAGGAGACTTTCTTTCACTGCCTAGACTGCGCCTTTTATGTCTCCTGGTCTATTATCAAGTGCGTATCCTACTTCTATCCTAGAAGTTTTCCTACATTCATAACTCCTTGGATCACGCACCGACCAGATTGCCCCTTCTTTCCTTATTGTTAATTTGAAGGGTGACAAACTTCTAATTGGTTTAATTGATTTAGTTTGTCTTTGTTCTGACCTTGTGCGGTCAGCATTCTTTTGTCTTTTTCTTCTTTTCCATTTTTTGTATCATGTCCACTGATACTTCTGAATCCCACACCTGCACCAAGAGATATACAGGCAAGGAGATTGCACGGATATTTTGTTCTAATACGGATTCCCTCAACTTTGGAGTGAGCACTCCAAATGAAATTTTTCAAGACCTCACTAAGCTTAAAAGACGCGAGGTGGAATTGAAGCTTCATGGGCTGACTCTGACGCAATGCCACAAGGAACGTTTAATTCCAGGTGGTTTCAGGATCAGGAATCAGCCAACAATTGGGCGCAATGATAAAAGCTTTTGTGCTCAGTGGTGTCAGATTTTGAACCAATGTTCCCTCAACTTACTAATATTGGTCACAGACAAAGTCAACACTGACAGCGCCAAGGTTAAACTAGAAATTACTGACCTGCAAAACAAGCACTTACAATCACTAACAGTTGATACCTCCACTGACTGGCTCACTAAGTTGGAGGACACTATCTCAAAATTTGAGAATGACCTATTAATTTTCAAAAAACAGAAATATAGAAATGTCAAGGAAGATTATAAAGAGGAAAGGGTATACAACTGGCTCAATAATTCTTTCAATCCCAGACCTAGACAGAGAGATTGACCCCGACAGGTGGACCGCTCCTACACTGATTTGGACTCGCTCACGTCCCAGAGCGACTCAGAAGCACCCTCTAGGGATCCAAAGGCTGCATTTTCACGTGAGCAGATTAATATATGTAGCAAGGTCTCAAAAAACGCTCAGGGAGGAGGGGGGGTATCAAGCTCCAAAAGGGGCACAAAACCAAACGAGAGTAAGAAGTAGTTGTATATAATCTTTCCCCCTTTAGCCCGTCGCCCGCTGAAATGCAAGCGTTGAGTAAAGGGCTACAATTTGTGGAAACCCATTTGCATGATAGATTTGATCTAGAAGTTGAGCTTTTTCGTTTTCAACGACAACTGAAGCTTAAAGATTTTTTTCTACACCAGCCACCTCCTAACAGCCCCGTCCCCGTTCAAAACACCCTCTTCCTTTGATCCCCAAGTACATAACGCTTCAATCGATACTTCTATGAGGCTGATCAAAAGGGATATCCTTGGCACTTGGAGTAAGGGCTTTGTGAAATATTCCAATCTCTCTAGGGATGAAAAAGCCGCGGTCAAGTCCCTACAAGCCAACGAAGAGCTCGTTAGTAGATCGGCCGACAAGGGTGGGTCGATTGTCCTTCTGGACAAGAGCGCCTATATTGCTGAAATCCAGAGACAGCTCAGCGACACTATATGTTATAGGGAGCTACCCTTTGATCCGACTTCAGACTACAAAGAAGAAATTGATGCACTTGTGATATCTGCTTGCAACTCTGGTTTCATTTCTAACGAAACGTCTCGCTTCCTTCGACAGGACCACCCAATAGTACCCATCATCTATGTGCTGCCCAAAGTTCACAAAACCCTGATCAATCCGCCTGGGAGACCCATAATCTCCTCCAGGGGTTCACTTGGACAACCTTTGTCCCAATATGTCGACTATTTCTTACAACCACTGGTTCAGAATACAGCCAGTTTTCTGAAAGACACCACGCACTTTCTCAATCGTCTAAAGGATGTTAATCATCTATCTGGTCATTGCATTATGGTCACTCTGGACGTTAGCACTCTCTACACCTGCATCCCTCATGAGGAAGGAATTAATGCTGTACGGGAGGCAATTGCCCACTCGTCCCTATACGAAGGTCCCCCGGGCCATTTTTTGGTGAACCTCATTGAGCTCGTTCTGAAGAAGAATTACTTTCTTTTTCAGCATAAATTATTTCTCCAACTACAAGGCACGGCGATGGGGTCCAACATGGCCCCGTCATATGCCAATCTCTTCATGCACAACTATGAGAATACCTACCTGCTTAATGATGCCATGTTTTCAAGGTATATCAAATTTTATGTGCGTTAGATTGACGACCTTTTTTTCCTTTGGTCTGGCACTTCAAGTCAACTCCAGAATTTCATTAACCATCTTAACTCATTGGCAACCAAAATTCGCTTTACTCTTACTTCCAGCCAGTACTCCATCAATTTCTTGGATGTCACGATCAAACAATCGCCGGGTGGCTTCAACACTGAACTTTTTAGGAAAACTACCGACAGGAACACGCTTTTACGAGCTGAGAGCTTCCATCCTAATCCGTTAAAATCTGGACTCCCTTATTCCCAGATGCTGCGGGTAGTTAGAATCACCTCTGATCCCCTCAAACTCAAAACTACCCTTTATGAAATGGGAAAACGTTTTAGGAATAGAGGATATAAACACACGGAGATAACGACAGCCATCAACAGATGTCTGTCTATTGACAGACAGGTGCTTTTGGGACTACCGTGAACCGTGCTAATTTAAACCGCATGGTGTTCTGCACCACTTTTTCCACCGTTTCGAATTAAATGAGGGAGGCCATCTACAAACATTGGCATATTATCTCATCTGACCCCAAGATTGGGCATGTCCTGCAAACACCTCCACTAATGAGCTACAAAAGAAGCCAGAATCTAAAAGACAAGTTGGTCAAAAATGACATCAACCCCAAGTCGACATCCAACTGGCTTTCTCTTCGCCCTAGTGTTTTCCGATGTAAAGGCTGTGTAAATTGCCCCTTCCTAGTGACTGGTGATTCGTTCAAGCATCCCACTTTGGACCTTTCCTTTAAAATCAGACATAGGATTTGCTGTGACACGAAATTCGTGGTTTATGTTATTATGTGTCCTTGTCCTAAAATCTACATGGGCAAGACGTCGCGTATGCTCAAAGAACGCATGGCCCTTCACCGTTCCTCCATCAGAAAAGACCAGGGGCTTATTGATACCAAAACACCCCCTGTAGCAAGACATTTTATTGAATGTCAACATACGTTACGTGACTTTCGATGTATGTCCGTGGCCCATGTTCCACCTCTCAGAAGGGGTGAGGACAGGGACAAATTACTTTTACAAAAGGAATCCAGACTAACCTTTATGTTCCACGCTCTCACACCTGAGGGATTGAATGAAGAGCTCAACCTCTCGTGCTGCCTCTAAATGCCTCCCTTGACATTTTCTCTGCACATACCTATTCAGAAGTGTGCAGTGCTTATGACTCTATCTTACTGGACCACCATGAGGCATATTGGCTCTCTTTGGCCAAACAGGACTTCAGCCCCGCTGTGGGCCATTCACTGTTTTTATGTAGCTGGAAGTCTGTGCCCTATTTGTATGGACCTTTATTGGTTTTTGCCCGGTCATAGGGTATAATGATACCAACGTATACCTGGGCCTTTATGATGACTACACTTGCTACCCGGTCCCGCTGTGGACTTATGCATTGATGACACACTCTGGTCCCGCCGTAGATGAGTGCAATGATCATGCATTTACTACAGTCCTTTCTGATGGCTATACTAGCCAACTGGTCCCGCCGTGGATGTACAAACTCTGGTCCCACCGTGGATGAGTGTAATGATTATGTATTTACTATATGTGTAGCTGTCTTTCACTAGTTGGACAGCTTGTCTGTTCCTCATATGCTATTTGTTATCGGTCATCACACTGTATGTCCCTGATTGCTGGGCCAGAGTATGCTCAATGCTCCGAGTGCCATTTGGACCCACTGCCCACCGATGGGACATTACATCTACTATTATGTCTCGATCATATGTGGTTCATACTATCAGTTGTATTTATTGAGGTATCTCAAACGGCTCTGCACGGAATTGATCCCTGCCATGGGCTGTATTCTTAGTTGATTGACTATATCCAGCACAGTCTGATTATATGCACATGTGTAATATGTATCCGGCTTCTTCTGCAGCGCGAGCGGCTCCCTCCGTTGGACGCGTATGAGCATTTGTTTACCTGGTAACTTAGTTACCCTATTGCAAAAGTCCTTTTACATGTTTAGTAGATTGACTGTCTATACATGACATCCCTAAGTGATGGGCTCTAACAGGCTTTGTGCTCCAATTGTCTGTTTTGGACCTTGTGCTTTCCTATGATATTTCTTGCTGTGTTTACCTTTGAGTACCTTGGCAAGACACGGAGCTGGGCTCTGCTCTGGGCTGTTTCAGATGTTGTTATTAAATATGACTCGATTTGGTACTGGTCCCTGCCATGGGCTACATTTACAGTGGTTTATGCCCCTCTCCCACCTCCCAACTAGTATTGTCTGATTCTGTGCAATCTGTTGTCTTGTTTCTTTTTCCACAGAACGAGCGATTTCTGCCACCTGCTGCGTGTACACATTTGTTTACCTAGTCACTAAGCAACCCACGCGCTGGTATGAGCAGCTGTCTCTCCGTTTGACGCATCATTACAGCGACCGAGCATCTGGATCTCATGCTCTCCGTGCGCTGAATGGACACACTGACTATTTATTCTCCTCTCCTGTTGCCATTTGGTGCGGTCTGCTTCATTTCGTTACTGGATTCTCCTGAGGACGGTGCTCGCTGCACCGAAACAGCTGTCGGGACTTATGTGAGCTTTCTGTGTTAAACTTTTTTCTTCCTTGTACCGGCATTAGATTCACAGGAGACTTTCTTTCAATGCCTAGACTGCGCCTTTTATGCCTCCTGGTCTATTATCAAGTGACCGTTGTTGTCTCGCAATATTTTGCCACCTTTACCTAAGGATTGATTTTGCTACATAGACTGCCCTTGAGAATTTTTTTGAATTTTTTTGTTTTGCATGTGTGATGTTGATCACTTTTTGTTGCTTTATTTGGATACCAGTTTCTACCCCATGACATCCCTATAACCTATGTTTGGGTTTTTCTCATTTTTTTCTTTAGACTAATTTTTTACACTATTGTTGGATTTTTTTTCCTTCTTTTTTCTCTATTTTTCTCTAAACGTTATGACTGAGATAGTGGGACTCAAGTGGATTAAATATTTAATATCTATTACCCTGTCTATGGTTTGTTTTTTCTATACTCTATTATGCTTAGTGCTGGCTTCAGGTTCACCTCGTGTACCCAGTTCTCTATATTTCCTCTAAGCCGTGCACATATTGTCATTTAACTTTTTATGAGTGCGGATCCTACTTCTATCCTAGAAGTTTTCATATATATATAGTATAAAAAACAAGGCATTGCCTGGCACTCTAGCCATTACTCAGTAACTAAATATGAATTTCTATCTTTAAAATAAAAATCAGAGAATTAGTTACAAAAAGCCTCTTTTTGGATATTGTGTTTTAAAGTCTCTCTGAGATCACAGCTGTGAGGGGGTGTGGTCTCAGAGGAGCATTTGGAGAACTTGGGAGACTCCATGAGGTATGCTCTCAGTTTGGAATATGTGATGTAAGTGGGGGGTGATGTGTAATGTAAGGGGGAGTATGTGTGATGTGTAATGTATGGGGCTGTATGTGTGATGTGTAATGTAAGAGGGGGTATGTGTAATGTGTAATGTAACGGGGTATATGTGTGATGTGTAATGTAAGGGGGTTTATGTGTGATGTGTAATGTAAGGGGGGGTATGTGTAATGTAAGGGGTGTATGTGTGATATGTGATGTAAGTGGGGGGTGATGTGTAATGTAAGGGGGAGTATGTGTGATGTGTAATGTATGGGGCTGTATGTGTGATGTGTAATGTAAGAGGGGGTATGTGTAATGTGTAATGTAACGGGGTATATGTGTGATGTGTAATGTAAGGGGGTTTATGTGTGATGTGTAATGTAAGGGGGGGTATGTGTAATGTAAGGGGTGTATGTGTGATATGTGATGTAAGTGGGGGGTGATGTGTAATGTAAGGGGGAGTATGTGTGATGTGTAATGTATGGGGCTGTATGTGTGATGTGTAATGTAAGAGGGGGTATGTGTAATGTGTAATGTAACGGGGTATATGTGTGATGTGTAATGTAAGGGGGTTTATGTGTGATGTGTAATGTAAGGGGGGGTATGTGTAATGTAAGGGGTGTATGTGTGATATGTGATGTAAGTGGGGGGTGATGTGTAATGTAAGGGGGAGTATGTGTGATGTGTAATGTATGGGGCTGTATGTGTGATGTGTAATGTAAGAGGGGGTATGTGTAATGTGTAATGTAACGGGGTATATGTGTGATGTGTAATGTAAGGGGGTTTATGTGTGATGTGTAATGTAAGGGGGGGTATGTGTAATGTAAGGGGTGTATGTGTGATATGTGATGTAAGTGGGGGGTGATGTGTAATGTAAGGGGGAGTATGTGTGATGTGTAATGTATGGGGCTGTATGTGTGATGTGTAATGTAAGAGGGGGTATGTGTAATGTGTAATGTAACGGGGTATATGTGTGATGTGTAATGTAAGGGGGTTTATGTGTGATGTGTAATGTAAGGGGGGGTATGTGTAATGTAAGGGGTGTATGTGTGATATGTGATGTAAGTGGGGGGTGATGTGTAATGTAAGGGGGAGTATGTGTGATGTGTAATGTATGGGGCTGTATGTGTGATGTGTAATGTAAGAGGGGGTATGTGTAATGTGTAATGTAACGGGGTATATGTGTGATGTGTAATGTAAGGGGGTTTATGTGTGATGTGTAATGTAAGGGGGGGTATGTGTAATGTAAGGGGTGTATGTGTGATATGTGATGTAAGTGGGGGGTGATGTGTAATGTAAGGGGGAGTATGTGTGATGTGTAATGTATGGGGCTGTATGTGTGATGTGTAATGTAAGAGGGGGTATGTGTAATGTGTAATGTAACGGGGTATATGTGTGATGTGTAATGTAAGGGGGTTTATGTGTGATGTGTAATGTAAGGGGGGGTATGTGTAATGTAAGGGGTGTATGTGTGATATGTGATGTAAGTGGGGGGTGATGTGTAATGTAAGGGGGAGTATGTGTGATGTGTAATGTATGGGGCTGTATGTGTGATGTGTAATGTAAGAGGGGGTATGTGTAATGTGTAATGTAACGGGGTATATGTGTGATGTGTAATGTAAGGGGGTTTATGTGTGATGTGTAATGTAAGGGGGGGTATGTGTAATGTAAGGGGTGTATGTGTGATATGTGATGTAAGTGGGGGGTGATGTGTAATGTAAGGGGGAGTATGTGTGATGTGTAATGTATGGGGCTGTATGTGTGATGTGTAATGTAAGAGGGGGTATGTGTAATGTGTAATGTAACGGGGTATATGTGTGATGTGTAATGTAAGGGGGTTTATGTGTGATGTGTAATGTAAGGGGGGGTATGTGTAATGTAAGGGGTGTATGTGTGATATGTGATGTAAGTGGGGGGTGATGTGTAATGTAAGGGGGAGTATGTGTGATGTGTAATGTATGGGGCTGTATGTGTGATGTGTAATGTAAGAGGGGGTATGTGTAATGTGTAATGTAACGGGGTATATGTGTGATGTGTAATGTAAGGGGGTTTATGTGTGATGTGTAATGTAAGGGGGGGTATGTGTAATGTAAGGGGTGTATGTGTGATATGTGATGTAAGTGGGGGGTGATGTGTAATGTAAGGGGGAGTATGTGTGATGTGTAATGTATGGGGCTGTATGTGTGATGTGTAATGTAAGAGGGGGTATGTGTAATGTGTAATGTAACGGGGTATATGTGTGATGTGTAATGTAAGGGGGTTTATGTGTGATGTGTAATGTAAGGGGGGGTATGTGTAATGTAAGGGGTGTATGTGTGATATGTGATGTAAGTGGGGGGTGATGTGTAATGTAAGGGGGAGTATGTGTGATGTGTAATGTATGGGGCTGTATGTGTGATGTGTAATGTAAGAGGGGGTATGTGTAATGTGTAATGTAACGGGGTATATGTGTGATGTGTAATGTAAGGGGGTTTATGTGTGATGTGTAATGTAAGGGGGGGTATGTGTAATGTAAGGGGTGTATGTGTGATATGTGATGTAAGTGGGGGGTGATGTGTAATGTAAGGGGGAGTATGTGTGATGTGTAATGTATGGGGCTGTATGTGTGATGTGTAATGTAAGAGGGGGTATGTGTAATGTGTAATGTAACGGGGTATATGTGTGATGTGTAATGTAAGGGGGTTTATGTGTGATGTGTAATGTAAGGGGGGGTATGTGTAATGTAAGGGGTGTATGTGTGATATGTGATGTAAGTGGGGGGTGATGTGTAATGTAAGGGGGAGTATGTGTGATGTGTAATGTATGGGGCTGTATGTGTGATGTGTAATGTAAGAGGGGGTATGTGTAATGTGTAATGTAACGGGGTATATGTGTGATGTGTAATGTAAGGGGGTTTATGTGTGATGTGTAATGTAAGGGGGGGTATGTGTAATGTAAGGGGTGTATGTGTGATATGTGATGTAAGTGGGGGGTGATGTGTAATGTAAGGGGGAGTATGTGTGATGTGTAATGTATGGGGCTGTATGTGTGATGTGTAATGTAAGAGGGGGTATGTGTAATGTGTAATGTAACGGGGTATATGTGTGATGTGTAATGTAAGGGGGTTTATGTGTGATGTGTAATGTAAGGGGGGGTATGTGTAATGTAAGGGGTGTATGTGTGATATGTGATGTAAGTGGGGGGTGATGTGTAATGTAAGGGGGAGTATGTGTGATGTGTAATGTATGGGGCTGTATGTGTGATGTGTAATGTAAGAGGGGGTATGTGTAATGTGTAATGTAACGGGGTATATGTGTGATGTGTAATGTAAGGGGGTTTATGTGTGATGTGTAATGTAAGGGGGGGTATGTGTAATGTAAGGGGTGTATGTGTGATATGTGATGTAAGTGGGGGGTGATGTGTAATGTAAGGGGGAGTATGTGTGATGTGTAATGTATGGGGCTGTATGTGTGATGTGTAATGTAAGAGGGGGTATGTGTAATGTGTAATGTAACGGGGTATATGTGTGATGTGTAATGTAAGGGGGTTTATGTGTGATGTGTAATGTAAGGGGGGGTATGTGTAATGTAAGGGGTGTATGTGTGATATGTGATGTAAGTGGGGGGTGATGTGTAATGTAAGGGGGAGTATGTGTGATGTGTAATGTATGGGGCTGTATGTGTGATGTGTAATGTAAGAGGGGGTATGTGTAATGTGTAATGTAACGGGGTATATGTGTGATGTGTAATGTAAGGGGGTTTATGTGTGATGTGTAATGTAAGGGGGGGTATGTGTAATGTAAGGGGTGTATGTGTGATATGTGATGTAAGTGGGGGGTGATGTGTAATGTAAGGGGGAGTATGTGTGATGTGTAATGTATGGGGCTGTATGTGTGATGTGTAATGTAAGAGGGGGTATGTGTAATGTGTAATGTAACGGGGTATATGTGTGATGTGTAATGTAAGGGGGTTTATGTGTGATGTGTAATGTAAGGGGGGGTATGTGTAATGTAAGGGGTGTATGTGTGATATGTGATGTAAGTGGGGGGTGATGTGTAATGTAAGGGGGAGTATGTGTGATGTGTAATGTATGGGGCTGTATGTGTGATGTGTAATGTAAGAGGGGGTATGTGTAATGTGTAATGTAACGGGGTATATGTGTGATGTGTAATGTAAGGGGGTTTATGTGTGATGTGTAATGTAAGGGGGGGTATGTGTAATGTAAGGGGTGTATGTGTGATATGTGATGTAAGTGGGGGGTGATGTGTAATGTAAGGGGGAGTATGTGTGATGTGTAATGTATGGGGCTGTATGTGTGATGTGTAATGTAAGAGGGGGTATGTGTAATGTGTAATGTAACGGGGTATATGTGTGATGTGTAATGTAAGGGGGTTTATGTGTGATGTGTAATGTAAGGGGGGGTATGTGTAATGTAAGGGGTGTATGTGTGATATGTGATGTAAGTGGGGGGTGATGTGTAATGTAAGGGGGAGTATGTGTGATGTGTAATGTATGGGGCTGTATGTGTGATGTGTAATGTAAGAGGGGGTATGTGTAATGTGTAATGTAACGGGGTATATGTGTGATGTGTAATGTAAGGGGGTTTATGTGTGATGTGTAATGTAAGGGGGGGTATGTGTAATGTAAGGGGTGTATGTGTGATATGTGATGTAAGTGGGGGGTGATGTGTAATGTAAGGGGGAGTATGTGTGATGTGTAATGTATGGGGCTGTATGTGTGATGTGTAATGTAAGAGGGGGTATGTGTAATGTGTAATGTAACGGGGTATATGTGTGATGTGTAATGTAAGGGGGTTTATGTGTGATGTGTAATGTAAGGGGGGGTATGTGTAATGTAAGGGGTGTATGTGTGATATGTGATGTAAGTGGGGGGTGATGTGTAATGTAAGGGGGAGTATGTGTGATGTGTAATGTATGGGGCTGTATGTGTGATGTGTAATGTAAGAGGGGGTATGTGTAATGTGTAATGTAACGGGGTATATGTGTGATGTGTAATGTAAGGGGGTTTATGTGTGATGTGTAATGTAAGGGGGGGTATGTGTAATGTAAGGGGTGTATGTGTGATATGTGATGTAAGTGGGGGGTGATGTGTAATGTAAGGGGGAGTATGTGTGATGTGTAATGTATGGGGCTGTATGTGTGATGTGTAATGTAAGAGGGGGTATGTGTAATGTGTAATGTAACGGGGTATATGTGTGATGTGTAATGTAAGGGGGTTTATGTGTGATGTGTAATGTAAGGGGGGGTATGTGTAATGTAAGGGGTGTATGTGTGATATGTGATGTAAGTGGGGGGTGATGTGTAATGTAAGGGGGAGTATGTGTGATGTGTAATGTATGGGGCTGTATGTGTGATGTGTAATGTAAGAGGGGGTATGTGTAATGTGTAATGTAACGGGGTATATGTGTGATGTGTAATGTAAGGGGGTTTATGTGTGATGTGTAATGTAAGGGGGGGTATGTGTAATGTAAGGGGTGTATGTGTGATATGTGATGTAAGTGGGGGGTGATGTGTAATGTAAGGGGGAGTATGTGTGATGTGTAATGTATGGGGCTGTATGTGTGATGTGTAATGTAAGAGGGGGTATGTGTAATGTGTAATGTAACGGGGTATATGTGTGATGTGTAATGTAAGGGGGTTTATGTGTGATGTGTAATGTAAGGGGGGGTATGTGTAATGTAAGGGGTGTATGTGTGATATGTGATGTAAGTGGGGGGTGATGTGTAATGTAAGGGGGAGTATGTGTGATGTGTAATGTATGGGGCTGTATGTGTGATGTGTAATGTAAGAGGGGGTATGTGTAATGTGTAATGTAACGGGGTATATGTGTGATGTGTAATGTAAGGGGGTTTATGTGTGATGTGTAATGTAAGGGGGGGTATGTGTAATGTAAGGGGTGTATGTGTGATATGTGATGTAAGTGGGGGGTGATGTGTAATGTAAGGGGGAGTATGTGTGATGTGTAATGTATGGGGCTGTATGTGTGATGTGTAATGTAAGAGGGGGTATGTGTAATGTGTAATGTAACGGGGTATATGTGTGATGTGTAATGTAAGGGGGTTTATGTGTGATGTGTAATGTAAGGGGGGGTATGTGTAATGTAAGGGGTGTATGTGTGATATGTGATGTAAGTGGGGGGTGATGTGTAATGTAAGGGGGAGTATGTGTGATGTGATATGTAAGGGGGGATATGTGTGATGTGTAATGTAAGAGGGGGTATGTGTAATGTGTAATGTAACGGGGTATATGTGTGATGTGTAATGTAAGGGGGTTTATGTGTGATGTGTAATGTAAGGGGGGGTATGTGTAATGTAAGGGGTGTATGTGTGATATGTGATGTAAGTGGGGGGTGATGTGTAATGTAAGGGGGAGTATGTGTGATGTGTAATGTATGGGGCTGTATGTGTGATGTGTAATGTAAGAGGGGCATGTGTGATGTGTAATGTTTGAGGCTGTATGTGTGATGTGTAAAGTAAGGGGGGTTTGTGTGATGTGTAATGTAATTGGGGTATGTGTGATGTGTAATATAAGGGGCGTATGTGTGATGTGTAATGTAAGAGGGGTATGTGTGATGTGAAATGTAAGAGAGGGTATGTGTGATGTATAATGTAAGGTGAGATATGTGTTATGTGTAATGTAAGATGGGGTATGTGTAAGGGAGGGTATGTGTGATACGTAATGTAAGGGGGGTATGTGCGGGATGTAATGTAAGGGGGTGTATGTGTGGTGTCTAGTGTAAGGGGGTATATATGTGGTGTGTAGTGCAAGGGGGTATATGTGTGGGCTACAGTGTAAGGAGGTGTATGTGGGTTGTATTGTGAGGGGTGTATGTGGGGTGTATTGTGAGGGGGTGTTTATGGGGTGTATTGTGAGGTGGTGTATTGTGAGGTGGTGTATGTGGGGTGTATTGTGAGGGGATGTATGTGGGGTGTATTGTGAGGGGGTGTATTGTGAAGGGGTGCATGTGGGGTGTATTGTGAGGGGGTATTTATGGGGTGTATTATGAGGGGGTGTATGTGGGGTGTATTGTAAGGGGGTGTGTTTGGGGTGTAGTGTGAGGTGGTGTATGTGGGGTGTAGTGTGATGTGGTGTATGTGAGGTGTAGTGTAGTGTAGGTGTATGTGGGTTGTAATGAAATAGTGTTTGTGTGTGTGTGTGTGTGTGTGTTATGAAATACTGAAAATAGTAAAAATAGTAAAAATAAATGTAAAAACCTTACCTGACTCTCCAGTGTGACGTCCAGTCCGCTCCATGCTGTGTGCACCCTGTGTCACACTGTAAGACAGGCAGCAGCGAGTGTAAAGGCTGTGTTGCCCATGGTGTATAGTGTAAGGTGGTGTGTGTGTGTGTTATGATGTGTAATGTAAGGGTGACTATATGCGTGATGTAGTGTAAAAGGCTTGTATGTGTGGTGTATAGTGTAAGTTGGTGTGTGTGTTGGGTGTAGTGGAAGGAGGCGTATGCATGGTTATGATGTGTTATGGGGGTCAGGGCCAGATTAAGGATCACACAGGCCTGGGGCTAAAAATTATCAAGGGCCTGTTTAAGTGGGAGTGACCACGACATATACTGTAGGTGTGGCCCTCCTTCCATTACATTCTATGATTATTATTCTATAAGATTTTTATAACATTTTACCTGTAGGCAATAACGCTACTTCCCACAAGGCTTGTCCAGACTTTATAACGGTCAACAGAAGATACAAAGTGACCTCAGAGCATGGGATAACAAAGGAGGCAGAAAGGACCAGTGCTAGGTTGTTCAGCATCCCCTCTGCAAATATGAATTTGTACCCTCCTGTTTTGTCCCCTTCTGAAAGCCATACATTGCAGCATCCAGGGTCAGCGCGATGCACTCCGCAGGGGAATGCAGCGCATTCAGGTGCCATGCTGGATAGATGTCGCCACTCATCACCCCACTTCTCAGAGTTGACATTTAACCAGATCTAACTGACAACTGTGAGATCTGGTGTAGGTCTCCTATACAGCACCAGCCTGTGCAGTAGGTAGATGTGGGCTAAAGGATCTCTGCTGATGTCTAGCCCATGTGACCAGTCACCTGATCAGGGGAGGAGTTTGTGTTTTCTCCGTTTTCCTGTCTGTGCAGCACATGGCAGCTGCTGCTGTGTCAGAGTGATTTCATTTACAATCATATATCTGCATTGTCTCTCATGTAAAGTGATTTTTTTGTGGTGTGAGAGAGAGGTAGCCTGTCTTAAATGTTGCACAGTGTGTGTATATGTATATAACATGTCGTTGGAAACCACTAACCCAGGTAAGAGCGGCAGGGGAGACGCCCCCCTTTGCCAACCATTTATCGCTGGTCATGCCAGTGCTGCAACAAAAATAAAAGTACTTTAAAAAAAAGATATACTTACATAATATGGCAGCGCCGGAACCCAGCATCCTCTGCTCTCCTCACTCCTCCATGCTCCCTTTTCACTGAATTTCGTGAGTGACTTTCAGTGAGGAGTGCGCAGAGAGGAGCCTGAAGACTGAAGAAACAGAAGAAAGAAGGCCAAGTAAAAGGAAAGTAATGGGAGCACAAGCAGGAAGCATGAAGGGGGTACGGCAGTGTGATTATAAACAGGGCATAGCAATGTGATTATGAAGTGGGCACAGCAGTGTGGTTACAATATTTATAAAAGGGGAGGGCGCAAATGTATTATTTGCAGGGGGGCACCAGACATGCTAGCACCGGCCCTAGCAGCAACCATAAAATACAGAACACAATCTTGTAACCACAATATAAGAAAGCATATAATAGTCACTATTATACAATATAGACAGCAGCCTAGTCACAATTAATACTATACAGGCTGAATCCCACTTACCACCATCTAACACAGACTGTATGTTAGTCGCCGACATACAATACACACTGCATCTTAGTGACCACTGTTTAATTTTGCTAAAGACAAGAACAAACAGAAAAAGTAGGTCAGTTTAAAGATTATGGCACACAGAACAACAAATGAAAATAAAATCATCTGATCCAAATATAAAAATGTTATCAGAGTATGGTTGTAGAAGCTTTATTTTATTTTATATATTTTTTCTGGATCTTTCCTGTTATCTGCCCTCCATTATGTATTATATGCCCATAAGTAATATATTATTTATAATAATATAATATAATATAATATCATATAGTAATATAATATATTAATATATAATAATAATAAAGGGCAGATAATATCACATGGAGGGCAGATAACAGGAATGATCCAGAAAAATGACATAAAATAAAATAAATCTCTCTAGCACACACACACAGTACCTGATGTCACAGATTCAACATCTCTCTCACACACAAACACAGTGCACCCCATAATACACTTTCTTTATAACACACACACTGCACCCCATGATACTTATTTTCAAACCATAATACATTCTCTCTGACACACACACACAGTTCCCAATCTGATACAGTCTACATGGATGGGTTTGGGGTATCCAGATGGCAGATGAATCCTGATCTGGCATGGGGACAGTCAGTGTCTGGGGCACATAAGGCTTGCTCATTGCCACAGAAAACCCCCTCCTTCCCCAAACATCCTACACTACTTCCATGTGAGCATTGTGGAAATGAAGAGGTTAACCTGTATGCATAGAATGAATTTGTGTTTATATAAATATAGTTCTAATGATCAGGTTCCTCAGCTATGGGATATAATCCATCATAAAGGGAATGTAGAAATTTTTCAGGGATGTAAATGAGCATTATCAGGTAGTCACCCCATAGGAAAAAAAAAGACCCCAAAATGTTGCCTTTTATCTTTTACTGCTAAGAGCAGACCAGGGGTTAATCTATGGTTTTTATGAAGTCTGGGGGCCAGGTCTCCTAGTTTCATGATCCCTATTATTGAACTCCTGTTGGTCCTGTTGATTGCAGATCCAGTCCACTTGCTTGAAGATGTGGATCACTTGTTTAAAGTTGAGCTGCCTCCTCTTCTGCGTCTTGACGTGGCGTCCTCCTCCTTCCTCTTCTGGGGTTCCATCACTAATGATCATTCGGAGGAGGATGCCGCGTCAACATGCAGAAGAGGAGGCAGCAGAACTTCAATCAAGTGATCCACATGTTCAAGCAAGTGGACCAGATCTGCAATCAACAGGACCAGATCTTTTATCAAGATGTCCTGATGTTCAAGCAACAGTTCCAGATCTACCAACAAGTCATCC
>WWET01003652.1:139937-156151 GCA_011038615.1 Limnodynastes dumerilii
ACTGTGTCACGTCTGTCACATGTGCTCAGTGTGAACCTGCTCTCATCTGTGAAGAGCACAGTGTGCCAGTGGCGAATTTGCCAATCTTGGTGTTCTCTTTCAAATGCCAAAATGCCAAACGTCCTGCACGGTGTTGGGCTGTAAGCACAACCCCCACCTGTGGACGTCGGGCCCTCATACCACCCTCACAGAGTCTGTTTCTGACCGTTTGAGCAGACACATGCACATTTGTGGCCTGATTGAGGTCATTTTGCAGGGCTCTGGCAGTGTTCCTCCTGTTCCTCCTTGCACAAAGGCGGAGGTAGCGGTCCTTCTGCTGGGTTGTTGCCCTCCTACAGCCTCTTCCACGTCTCCTAATGTACTGGCCTGTCTCCTGGTAGCGCCTCCATGCTCTGGACACTATGCTGACAGACACAGCAAACCTTCTGGCCACAGCTCGCATTGATGTGCCATCCTGGATGAGCTGCACTACCTGAGCCACTTGTGTGGGTTGTAGACTCCGTCTCATGCTACCACTAGAGTGAAAGCATCGCCAGCATTCAAAAGTGACCAAAACATCAGCCAGAAAGCATAGGAACTGAGAAGTGGTCTGTGCTCACCACCTGCATAACCACTTTAGTTTTGAGGATGACTCCAAATCCAGACCTCCATGGGTTAATAAATTTGATTTCCATTGATAATTTTAGTGTGATTTTGTTGTTAGCACATTCAACTATGTAAAGAACAAAGTATTTAATAAGAATCTTATGATCTAGGATGTGTTATTTTAGTGTTCCCTTTATTTTTTTGAGCAGTGTGTATATATATGCAGGTGATGTAGTTGAAAAGAATGCTATGCACACAGAGGTAATATCAGATGTTTCAGTTTAGTGTAGAGAATTTATATATATATAGTCGCAAATGGATGGCACTCAATGCCTATAAGAGGATAGGTACTCCGGAGCTCTCCCAAGCTAAAATGCAAAAAGGTACCAACATTTCAGTACAACTTTATTTGTACTGATTGGAGAGGCGCAGTTATTTTGTTTGGAGGAGGCAGGAGGCACACTGGCACACTGGCACACTGCAAATTTGCTTTAGTAAGCACAGCGCATCGGCGTAGTTCAGGATCAGGCCCTAAATGTCTAAATCACGCTTTTAATCACGCAGTTATTTTGTTTGGAGGAGGCAGGAGGCACACTGGCACACTGGCACACTGCAAATTTGCTTTAGTAAGCACAGCGCATCGGCGTAGTTCAGGATCAGGCCCTAAATGTCTAAATCACGCTTTTAATCACGCAGTTATTTTGTTTGGAGGAGGCAGGAGGCACACTGGCACACTGGCACACTGCAAATTTGCTTTAGTAAGCACAGCGCATCGGCGTAGTTCAGGATCAGGCCCTAAATGTCTAAATCACGCTTTTAATCACGCAGTTATTTTGTTTGGAGGAGGCAGGAGGCACACTGGCACACTGGCACACTGCAAATTTGCTTTAGTAAGCACAGCGCATCGGCGTAGTTCAGGATCAGGCCCTAAATGTCTAAATCACGCTTTTAATCACGCAGTTATTTTGTTTGGAGGAGGCAGGAGGCACACTGGCACACTGGCACACTGCAAATTTGCTTTAGTAAGCACAGCGCATCGGCGTAGTTCAGGATCAGGCCCTAAATGTCTAAATCACGCTTTTAATCACGCAGTTATTTTGTTTGGAGGAGGCAGGAGGCACACTGGCACACTGGCACACTGCAAATTTGCTTTAGTAAGCACAGCGCATCGGCGTAGTTCAGGATCAGGCCCTAAATGTCTAAATCACGCTTTTAATCACGCAGTTATTTTGTTTGGAGGAGGCAGGAGGCACACTGGCACACTGGCACACTGCAAATTTGCTTTAGTAAGCACAGCGCATCGGCGTAGTTCAGGATCAGGCCCTAAATGTCTAAATCACGCTTTTAATCACGCAGTTATTTTGTTTGGAGGAGGCAGGAGGCACACTGGCACACTGGCACACTGCAAATTTGCTTTAGTAAGCACAGCGCATCGGCGTAGTTCAGGATCAGGCCCTAAATGTCTAAATCACGCTTTTAATCACGCAGTTATTTTGTTTGGAGGAGGCAGGAGGCACACTGGCACACTGGCACACTGCAAATTTGCTTTAGTAAGCACAGCGCATCGGCGTAGTTCAGGATCAGGCCCTAAATGTCTAAATCACGCTTTTAATCACGCAGTTATTTTGTTTGGAGGAGGCAGGAGGCACACTGGCACACTGGCACACTGCAAATTTGCTTTAGTAAGCACAGCGCATCGGCGTAGTTCAGGATCAGGCCCTAAATGTCTAAATCACGCTTTTAATCACGCAGTTATTTTGTTTGGAGGAGGCAGGAGGCACACTGGCACACTGGCACACTGCAAATTTGCTTTAGTAAGCACAGCGCATCGGCGTAGTTCAGGATCAGGCCCTAAATGTCTAAATCACGCTTTTAATCACGCAGTTATTTTGTTTGGAGGAGGCAGGAGGCACACTGGCACACTGGCACACTGCAAATTTGCTTTAGTAAGCACAGCGCATCGGCGTAGTTCAGGATCAGGCCCTAAATGTCTAAATCACGCTTTTAATCACGCAGTTATTTTGTTTGGAGGAGGCAGGAGGCACACTGGCACACTGGCACACTGCAAATTTGCTTTAGTAAGCACAGCGCATCGGCGTAGTTCAGGATCAGGCCCTAAATGTCTAAATCACGCTTTTAATCACGCAGTTATTTTGTTTGGAGGAGGCAGGAGGCACACTGGCACACTGGCACACTGCAAATTTGCTTTAGTAAGCACAGCGCATCGGCGTAGTTCAGGATCAGGCCCTAAATGTCTAAATCACGCTTTTAATCACGCAGTTATTTTGTTTGGAGGAGGCAGGAGGCACACTGGCACACTGGCACACTGCAAATTTGCTTTAGTAAGCACAGCGCATCGGCGTAGTTCAGGATCAGGCCCTAAATGTCTAAATCACGCTTTTAATCACGCAGTTATTTTGTTTGGAGGAGGCAGGAGGCACACTGGCACACTGGCACACTGCAAATTTGCTTTAGTAAGCACAGCGCATCGGCGTAGTTCAGGATCAGGCCCTAAATGTCTAAATCACGCTTTTAATCACGCAGTTATTTTGTTTGGAGGAGGCAGGAGGCACACTGGCACACTGGCACACTGCAAATTTGCTTTAGTAAGCACAGCGCATCGGCGTAGTTCAGGATCAGGCCCTAAATGTCTAAATCACGCTTTTAATCACGCAGTTATTTTGTTTGGAGGAGGCAGGAGGCACACTGGCACACTGGCACACTGCAAATTTGCTTTAGTAAGCACAGCGCATCGGCGTAGTTCAGGATCAGGCCCTAAATGTCTAAATCACGCTTTTAATCACGCAGTTATTTTGTTTGGAGGAGGCAGGAGGCACACTGGCACACTGGCACACTGCAAATTTGCTTTAGTAAGCACAGCGCATCGGCGTAGTTCAGGATCAGGCCCTAAATGTCTAAATCACGCTTTTAATCACGCAGTTATTTTGTTTGGAGGAGGCAGGAGGCACACTGGCACACTGGCACACTGCAAATTTGCTTTAGTAAGCACAGCGCATCGGCGTAGTTCAGGATCAGGCCCTAAATGTCTAAATCACGCTTTTAATCACGCAGTTATTTTGTTTGGAGGAGGCAGGAGGCACACTGGCACACTGGCACACTGCAAATTTGCTTTAGTAAGCACAGCGCATCGGCGTAGTTCAGGATCAGGCCCTAAATGTCTAAATCACGCTTTTAATCACGCAGTTATTTTGTTTGGAGGAGGCAGGAGGCACACTGGCACACTGGCACACTGCAAATTTGCTTTAGTAAGCACAGCGCATCGGCGTAGTTCAGGATCAGGCCCTAAATGTCTAAATCACGCTTTTAATCACGCAGTTATTTTGTTTGGAGGAGGCAGGAGGCACACTGGCACACTGGCACACTGCAAATTTGCTTTAGTAAGCACAGCGCATCGGCGTAGTTCAGGATCAGGCCCTAAATGTCTAAATCACGCTTTTAATCACGCAGTTATTTTGTTTGGAGGAGGCAGGAGGCACACTGGCACACTGGCACACTGCAAATTTGCTTTAGTAAGCACAGCGCATCGGCGTAGTTCAGGATCAGGCCCTAAATGTCTAAATCACGCTTTTAATCACGCAGTTATTTTGTTTGGAGGAGGCAGGAGGCACACTGGCACACTGGCACACTGCAAATTTGCTTTAGTAAGCACAGCGCATCGGCGTAGTTCAGGATCAGGCCCTAAATGTCTAAATCACGCTTTTAATCACGCAGTTATTTTGTTTGGAGGAGGCAGGAGGCACACTGGCACACTGGCACACTGCAAATTTGCTTTAGTAAGCACAGCGCATCGGCGTAGTTCAGGATCAGGCCCTAAATGTCTAAATCACGCTTTTAATCACGCAGTTATTTTGTTTGGAGGAGGCAGGAGGCACACTGGCACACTGGCACACTGCAAATTTGCTTTAGTAAGCACAGCGCATCGGCGTAGTTCAGGATCAGGCCCTAAATGTCTAAATCACGCTTTTAATCACGCAGTTATTTTGTTTGGAGGAGGCAGGAGGCACACTGGCACACTGGCACACTGCAAATTTGCTTTAGTAAGCACAGCGCATCGGCGTAGTTCAGGATCAGGCCCTAAATGTCTAAATCACGCTTTTAATCACGCAGTTATTTTGTTTGGAGGAGGCAGGAGGCACACTGGCACACTGGCACACTGCAAATTTGCTTTAGTAAGCACAGCGCATCGGCGTAGTTCAGGATCAGGCCCTAAATGTCTAAATCACGCTTTTAATCACGCAGTTATTTTGTTTGGAGGAGGCAGGAGGCACACTGGCACACTGGCACACTGCAAATTTGCTTTAGTAAGCACAGCGCATCGGCGTAGTTCAGGATCAGGCCCTAAATGTCTAAATCACGCTTTTAATCACGCAGTTATTTTGTTTGGAGGAGGCAGGAGGCACACTGGCACACTGGCACACTGCAAATTTGCTTTAGTAAGCACAGCGCATCGGCGTAGTTCAGGATCAGGCCCTAAATGTCTAAATCACGCTTTTAATCACGCAGTTATTTTGTTTGGAGGAGGCAGGAGGCACACTGGCACACTGGCACACTGCAAATTTGCTTTAGTAAGCACAGCGCATCGGCGTAGTTCAGGATCAGGCCCTAAATGTCTAAATCACGCTTTTAATCACGCAGTTATTTTGTTTGGAGGAGGCAGGAGGCACACTGGCACACTGGCACACTGCAAATTTGCTTTAGTAAGCACAGCGCATCGGCGTAGTTCAGGATCAGGCCCTAAATGTCTAAATCACGCTTTTAATCACGCAGTTATTTTGTTTGGAGGAGGCAGGAGGCACACTGGCACACTGGCACACTGCAAATTTGCTTTAGTAAGCACAGCGCATCGGCGTAGTTCAGGATCAGGCCCTAAATGTCTAAATCACGCTTTTAATCACGCAGTTATTTTGTTTGGAGGAGGCAGGAGGCACACTGGCACACTGGCACACTGCAAATTTGCTTTAGTAAGCACAGCGCATCGGCGTAGTTCAGGATCAGGCCCTAAATGTCTAAATCACGCTTTTAATCACGCAGTTATTTTGTTTGGAGGAGGCAGGAGGCACACTGGCACACTGGCACACTGCAAATTTGCTTTAGTAAGCACAGCGCATCGGCGTAGTTCAGGATCAGGCCCTAAATGTCTAAATCACGCTTTTAATCACGCAGTTATTTTGTTTGGAGGAGGCAGGAGGCACACTGGCACACTGGCACACTGCAAATTTGCTTTAGTAAGCACAGCGCATCGGCGTAGTTCAGGATCAGGCCCTAAATGTCTAAATCACGCTTTTAATCACGCAGTTATTTTGTTTGGAGGAGGCAGGAGGCACACTGGCACACTGGCACACTGCAAATTTGCTTTAGTAAGCACAGCGCATCGGCGTAGTTCAGGATCAGGCCCTAAATGTCTAAATCACGCTTTTAATCACGCAGTTATTTTGTTTGGAGGAGGCAGGAGGCACACTGGCACACTGGCACACTGCAAATTTGCTTTAGTAAGCACAGCGCATCGGCGTAGTTCAGGATCAGGCCCTAAATGTCTAAATCACGCTTTTAATCACGCAGTTATTTTGTTTGGAGGAGGCAGGAGGCACACTGGCACACTGGCACACTGCAAATTTGCTTTAGTAAGCACAGCGCATCGGCGTAGTTCAGGATCAGGCCCTAAATGTCTAAATCACGCTTTTAATCACGCAGTTATTTTGTTTGGAGGAGGCAGGAGGCACACTGGCACACTGGCACACTGCAAATTTGCTTTAGTAAGCACAGCGCATCGGCGTAGTTCAGGATCAGGCCCTAAATGTCTAAATCACGCTTTTAATCACGCAGTTATTTTGTTTGGAGGAGGCAGGAGGCACACTGGCACACTGCAAATTTGTACAACTGAAAGTTATACAAATCAATGTACTTAGCTATTGCTGGCTGACAGACTACTGATATGTCTGTATAACTTTCAGTCACATGGGGCAATAATAAAATAACTTGTTGATATAAACATTCCCTGTACCATTTTACTACCACTCTGCCGATCACATACACAGAGATGGCAAACCATATATACACATAATGGACTCTATGACCGTCTTCCTCCAGATGGATAGAACCAACTTTTGTTATACCTAAATCCCCTTTTATACATTATAATTAATTTGTGCAATAGAGGTTAAGATTGATCTTAATACACACAGCGGTTTATTTTAATTTTTTTATAGAATGTTGAAATAAATTGATGTTTTTATTTACAAGAATCCACTGGCTTGATGTCCTTCTGTCTGTTTACATATACCTAAAAGGAACATCTGACGGATAGTGTGTGTAATTGGATAATTATCTGTCTTTTAGAGATACTTGAAGGTAAATATACATCTTAAGAAGACTGACTGTTTTTGGTCGTTCACATGATTCACACTTAAGAATTCTTCCGATTTTAGGTGCGTATATTTAAGAATGGATGCACTGCGCATGCGTAGTAACTTTTATACGCTATTTGCGTTGGACTTTAGTTCGCAAATTCCGTGCTTATACACTAGGAACTTAAAATCTGTAGGTTCGTAGTAACATACGCAAAAATGGGCGTTCCATGAATAAGTAACTAGGCAGATATAAAGATTTGGGAGAAGAGAGGCATTTAAATCACCAAATGAAGTTGTGGTTTTGCAGTTAAGTTCCTAAGTAGACGCCCTACGCATTCAAATGCAAACCTACAAGGGAACCCTATGGCACTCGTAAGTCACATAAGAACCTGAAAACCGGGGGCGTGCCGAGGGAGTTTCATTGCTATTAGTTGCGTATATTTAGGAACCTATTGCCTTCTTCAGTGTGAATCAGGTCCTGAGACTTTATTTCCGCCTTTACCATACATAAGCTTTATGACTGAAATAAATGGCCCACCCAGAAAACATAAGAGTGGCCGATAATCCATACTTGATGGCTTAACAATCCATGACCTGCAACATTAAGAAAAACAAAATCTAGAAACAGACAAAGTTTCTTATGATTCATATAAATAAACCCGGTATAAACACAAGATCAGGAGGGGGTGGGGGCATAAGAGGAAGCAACAAAAAAGGTCAGACAACCTGTGGCCACGGCAGGGGGAGTCGCAATTAATCTTTCCGGGAAGTCATGATGAATTACAGTTGGTGAATTTAACCAACAAACAACTCACCAATCATCATATTTCTGTCCTAAGTAAAGGACTTTCCTTTTCCCCTACTACAAAAACGAACCCCTTCTTATGGGATAAAGACTTAAATCTATTTATCCGTAAGTTGGCCCTTTATAAAATCTTCAACTCTAAAGAAAATTTTGAAACTACTTGTGATATTGAATTAGATGGCACCAGGATATCTGATATGATTCGTTTTGATCATATTTTGATTGATGAGGCTAAACAGGATGCTGTAATTTCAGAGACAGACTATAAGTTTCTTAGATGTGACAACACTAAAATTGCCACCTTGTATCTTTTACCAAAACTGCACAAAGATATGGTGAGACCCCCTGGTAGACCAATAGTGTCAGGTAAAGAATCTCTTAATGTCCTTACCGTCATATCTAAGGGACACGATGGACTTATTGTGCAAATTAAATGACTTGAGGGTGGCTTCGGATATGAAGCTGGTGACATGCAACGTCGAGTCGCTGTACATCAGCATTGATCACAGTGCAGGGATTTCTGCAGCCAAATATTATTTGGGCATGCAAGCACCTAGTGATCTCAACTATTTTATTTTGAAATAGTTGCGTTTTATTTTGACAATTTTTTTGTTTTGTTTTTAACAATGCATTTTATTTACAAGTTCGGGGCACCGCCATAAGAACAGCCTGCGCTCCCACCTATGCCAATTTATATCTCAGCTGGTGGGAGCGCGAGGTGGTCTTTACCGAAGCCCATGAGGACTACACTTCACATGTCCTCATGTGGCTTCGGTATATAGACGACATCTTTGTCCTCTGGCAAGGTGACCCTGACTTGTTGATTTTATTCTTTGAGATCCTCAATACCAATTCTTTTAATTTGAGGTTTACTGTCCAAATGGATCCCCATAGAATTGATTTTCTAGATGTGATCATTAAGATTGGTCATGGGGGCCTGATAAGTACTGACCTCTATAGAAAGAGCACTGCCACTAACAACATTCTACATCATTCTAGTGCTCATCCTCCATCAACTATACGTGCCATCCCTAGAGGTGAATATTTAAGAATCAGGTGTAATTGTTCCTCTAAAGAAGATTTCACAACACAATCAAATGAACTCACTGCAGGACTGAAAAATCTTGGGTATAACGGCAAGTTGCTATCTAAGTCGTGTCAAGCAGTAAAACATGTTGACCGTGAACAATTGATTTATCCCAAACAGCGTACACCTAAGAAAGCTACCATCAGATTCGTATGGGATTTCTGTAGAGAAGCCACTCAGATAACCAGCATTCTCAACAGATATATTCATGTTCTTCATGCAGATGGAGACTTATCTGATGTTGTGGACTCTAGAATTAATATGAGCTGGAGAAGGGCTGGCAATCTTCGTGACAAGCTTTACATAGCTTTCTGCAGCCATCCACTAGGTCCAATTTGTCTCTTAAGGGCTCTTTTGCCTGTGGCAATTGAAAGGCCTGTAAATTTATGTGTAAAACAGTTGAAATAACCGACAAATTTGGTCAAGTATATTTAATTAGGAATTTCCTGAATTGCAATACCCACAATGTGGTGTATTGTCTAATATGCCCATGTGGCTTGCGATACATTGGGAAGACCCCTAGAAAATGTAAAACACAGCTGCTGGAGCATATTAGAACTATTATAAACAGCATTTTAAATAATTCTAAGACGAAAAATTTGAAACTAGTCGCACATCACTTTCTTAATAAACACAAGTCAGACCCATCTGGTTTAAAAGCCTTTATAGTTTTATAAAGGCTAGTTTTTATAGTTTTCAAACTTACGTGGCGGTAACATCAACAAAATCCTACTACAGAAAAAACTAAAATGGATTGTAATGTTGGATACAGTATTACCTTAGGGCCTTAATGAGTGTTTTACTTATACACCATTCTTAGGTTGATATGAGGATGATGAAGTGTATCTAGTTTGAGGATGATATGAGGATGATGCAGTGTATCTAGTTTCACAGGATTACAATTGCAGTGTTTTAGATCAAGTCTAATACGGCACAGATATGCTCTCTGAGGAAACCTATACGGAGAAACGCGTAAGAGCTCTTTTCCTGCTTTTATGACAGCCAGAATCTCTGCACAGGTCTTTTGATTATTGGATTTTTAATTGTCCTGCTCCACTTTTGAGACTTTGTCTCCCACCATCAGTGGCTGCCCATAGTATATACCACTTATTAGCAGGCAGGAGAAGCCTGCACCACGTTCCCCGCAGCTACCCGGTTGCCGCACATGCCGCACTATACAAAAAGAACAACGGGCTACTATTTACAGCGGTAACTACATGGACTTTTACTATCATCATTGCCAAGCCTTCCGGCGGCTACAGACACTGCACCAATTGTCCACAACATCGGATTACTGAGATACGATTTCCAGCATGCTCAGTCCTTTGGACTCCTAATTGCATCGGCTATTCACACCATCATCCCTGCCAAGCTTCTCAGCGGCCACAGATGCCACATTACTCGCCTGCAGCAGTGGACTATCGATACACGCTCTACAGCGGTAATTATACTGGTCCTATGCCAGGACAAGATCTATTGACATTTTAATCTATTTTTAATTTCTGTTTCTCGCACCACCTGGGGCAGAGTGACTTTAGCCGCTTTTACATCTAGTTACTGCACCATTAGCGACTACAGATATCTGGCGATCACTAGCTCTGAGATTAGCTGCTATATTATTTCTCATTCGAGTTCTATATTCTAATAATAATTGTTATTCAATATGCCTTTCTACCAATTTAATTGATTGACTTTTAATATTGAATTATTTGATTATTTCTGGGGTCTACTACCTATGGTTAACTATTGTTTTTCTGTTTTTTTTTATTTTTGTGGATACATATTATTGCAAGTTTTTATTCTCATAGTTACTTGAATAAACTGTGTTTCTTATAAATCTCCTAGCGCTTTTTTTTTCTTTAATACGGCACATAGCTAGAACTAATATAGAATGTGATTATCATCAGTGATTGGGATGGATATTTACTCTGTATTAAAATTCATGTGAGATTGTGTCAAAAGTACACTCAGGAATTGTGCCAATGTTTGACAATTGCAGTTTTAATAATTGTTATATATATATCATGTGGTTGTATAATGTTTTATTCTTTATTCTGTGTGTTATTTGTTGGCACAGTCATATTGAATTATAGGAGGTTAGTTGGGATTTTTGACCCACCCATAATTCATTGGGGCATGCATGGAACTAAAACTTAATGTATTTATCTCGGTTTCATTATGATTGATGTATACCCTGCATGATAACAATATAGGATCACTTCTTTAGTATTATACCTGTATAGAAAGTACTATCTGGACATATAATATTGTATCGAGTGTGTGAATTGTTTGCACAGTTATACACTGGATGGATATATTTTGGACACATATCTGGTTATGCATATACGGTGAACTTGTTTCCTGTGATCATTGTATTTTAATATATAGATCTATTAAGTTAATATGCACTTCATTGGTATATACTAATTTTGGATATATAGGCTGAAGAATAACTTCCAATTTGTAGATATTATAAGTATGCCACTTTCATTTAATAGCCTTTGTTATTGTAATCCATACCAATTGTTGAAATTAATTACAAAAAGCAAAACATATTACAGATTAACCCAGCTTTTTTCATTTTTAAATTCATGACTGTAATTTTTGAATTTGTATTTTCTATTTTCAATCTATAAAATAACTCATTGTGAAATTGTTTATTTTTTTATTTCTCGTAGCCAATGTGGCTTGGATCTTTTTCCTACACGGCAATCAACATCAGGTGATATGAACGGCATTGATAGGCTGACCAGCGCTTAGGAACCCACCAGACACTCACCTGAATACCTTCCCCTGGAAGAAGTTTCGTCAAACGAAACGTGCATTAGGAGTTTTTATTCGGCTGTCTTGTGCACCAGACATGCTGCCTTGCATCAGCTGTCGTCGCAGACTGTAAGATTCGAGGGTGTATAGTGTCAGTGTAGGGCTAGTCACTGTCCCTGGAACGGGAGAAGCGAAGCCGTGAGACTTCGAGGGGTATGGGTATAGGGTCTATTCCTCCCATCTCACTTTAGAATAGTAATCTTCTCTCCATTCACAGCTGACCAGCTAAAATCATCACTGCAGTTTAGTATTTCTAAGGTGGTGAGAGTATCGGTATATCTACTTATATTATGCCAACACTGCTCATGTCATGTATACAATGCTGCGATAATAATGTTTATTGGCACTGCTGATATATTGCTGCTATTTGTATATATTTTTCTTCATGAATTGTCTAGATATCTGCTGATATATTATTATTGCTAATTGCAAACTGTGTCATGCAATTGTCCACTTTTACTTTGACTGGCTATGCTGACCTACACGATAATGCTGCTACTTGCATATTTTTCTTCATGAATTGTCTAGTTAGCTGCTAGGATATTACTATTGCTAATTGCAAACCGTGTTATGCAATTGTACACATTTACTTTGACTGCCTATGCTGATCTGCACCGATAATCTTGAGCTGATGCTTTTTAATATTTTTCTATATTTCCTTTTTTGTTTTTCATTAATATGTCTTCTAATATGAATTTATAAAATTTGAAAAATATTTAACTTAATTGCTGTGTTTAGTGTTGATAATATATACCAGAGTGCACCTCAAGTTGGCTTATTTTAGGGGACTTTTAGCTGGTTCCCTCTTTTCCTTTTGAATTATTGCCTTTAGCCATCAGGTAGCACCTGTTATTTATCTAGCTGGTGCGGACATAATCTCTTTTTGTGACTCATATAAATAAACCCTACAAGCCATAAAATTCCTGATGCACTTAATAAAATTAACATAATTATTACAGCAGAAAAAAAAACAAAGTAGAAAATAACAGAGTGGAAAAAGCAAAATGTAGCAACCTGTGCCCGAGCAACTCCATTGACTCCTGAGAAACTCTGAACTACCCTGGCCAAATACGTATTCCACTGGGAGAAGAAAACTGAACACAAACAGAGCAAGTTTCCCAACCCCATTCCAAAGGGCAAGCAAAAAAAGTGTCTAGAATGGCTTGAGTCTGGTTGCCTCCTTTACATACCCAGCCAGATACACCAGATATAGGTCTGTATTCAGAGTACCGGATGTATAACATATACGTCTGGTTTTTGCGATTTTTACTACTACACAAGCGCAGTAATTTTTTACCGTAATCTACGTATATTTTTCTTACGTAGACTGCGTAAATGCAGTCTAAATGCGCAGTAGTAAAAAACCCTCCTCAACAATGCCGCAACCCTGCGACACTTTGTACTAAAGATTGTAGAATGCGAAAAAACATTAGTCCCTAAACTCCACACTTTCAGCCTTGTGCATCAGTGGTAGAGTCAAGGTTGGAAAATGATGCCCTTGTGTCAATAGGGGAAGTGAATAATAGGGTAAAACCACATAACAGTCAAAAGGCCCCTTGAAAAGCCATTTGTGGTTGATTGGCAGCAAGTAACCAACCAAGAGGCATGTAAGGCTAGCCCTGGGACAGAAAAAAGCAGGTGAGAAATTCCAAGATGCCTTCTGCATTGGACGGTAGTGGGGGAAGCTGCTGTGCTGACTTTTCATAGGACAACTTTGCAACCCTCCAATGCGTGTTGAGAGGGACTAGATTCAAATATCCATGTGACTTACCTACGCACAGAGATCTGTAAGTAAGCACTGAAGAGGTGAGTGACCGCCCCAGCACCTAAACGTCCCATGCGTGATGTGTGTCCCCCCCAGCCATGCCACTCCATCTGTAAGTGGCTCAGCGGGGGACAGCAACGCACCGTCCCCAGCACCAGGAACTCCGGCTGGTGGCCAATCAATTTTGATTGACTGCCAACTGGTCACATGGGGCGACCATATTGGAAAAGGGCAGTGCGGTGAGCCTTGCAGGGCTCACCGCAGCCCTGCACCCAGGCACCCCTGCGGCGCCTATCCCATCAGCCCCTGCAGCTGGATTGATAATCCACCGCATGGGCCGAAAGGCGGTAGCAGTGGCCGGAAGAGGCAGAAGAGAGAAGAGCCTGCAGCAAGGAGAAAGGGCCAGAAGTGGCTGATGAGAAGAAAGAAGGCCTGGAAGAATTGGAAACAGCTGTGCAGGAAGACAGAAGACAGCAGACAGTATGGGAGGCAGTGGAGAGCCACCATTTGGCTTCCACTGTGACCTAACCTGCGTAGACAGGTATCCATTAGCCCTCCACTGGACCACCCGGGAGAATACAATTCCCCACCCCCCCTGGCAACAAACACGTCCTGGGACTGTGACCCCCCTCTGGCAACAAGCATACGGTGTCCCCCAGCTGGGAAAGCCCATCTGCCTGCCCCACTGCTGCGGATGATACAGCCCAGTGCAGGCCTGGACTGGAGCCCCAAACCCCTCAACGGGCATAGAGGGTGAGGATCACCCTCCCATCTGAGGGCACTAGGCCTATAGTGTTATAGGGCGCTAGGCCCTATTAGGTAGAGGGGTGTTACATCCCTGTAGTACAGGGCATTAAGCCTTTAGGTAGTTATAGTAAAAGGGTACTAGACCCTTTATTAGATAAGGGCCCTAGGCCCTTTGTTAGAGGGCACTAGGTCCTGTGTTGGATAGCGGGTGCTAGGCCCTCGGTTAGGTTCGGGCACTAAGCCCGCGGGTATGGTTAGAAGGGTGTTAGACCCTTGGTTAGCAGGGCTCTAGGCCCTGGTTAGGGACTGGCGTTAGGCCTGTGTTAGGTTGGGCACTAGGCCCCTGTTTGGTTAAAGGGCGTTAGGTTGGGCACTAGGCCCCTGTTATTAGTGTTGGGCGCTAGGCCCATGTTCGGCTGCTAGGTCGCGATAGGCCCTGTTTAAGCCACAGGGAGCACTAGGCTTTGTAGTTGGGTAGAAGGCACCAGGCCCTGGCTAGGGCAGTGTGAGGAGGACACGTGACAAAGAGCAGGTTGCGGTACTCGGAGGTAAGTGGTCTCTGGTAGGTGAGGTGTGGCGGTAAGAGCGCGCATTAGAGAGAGAGACAGTGGTGAGTATCAATACCTGTGCTCTGTATGGTGTTTGTCCCCCCCTCCTTCCATGGGTGTGGAGACGTGGGAAGGGTTCCATCCCGCTCGCCAGTCATTTTTCGAAAAGCGGTGTCTGAGGCCCTGGCCGGTGATGACTCACCTGTTACTAACCTTCTTCGTTCTCTCCTGCAAATTGTAGAGTCCGTGTACCCCAAAAAGTACCCTCGTAGATCAGTACGTAATTACCGCTAAATAACCGCTAAAAACTGCGAAAAATAGCACAAAGGCGAATGTTAGTTCAAACTTACGCAACAGAGTTTACTCAACAGAATCAGGTTAACAGCAAGATACAACAACACAGTATTCACGCAGCGCAGCCGACCAGGAAGGCAAAGACGATCAGTCCAGACGTCTTCTCAGGAAAGATGAGAGTGAGTGTCCCAAAACAAAGTCCTTTTATGTCCATACATCAAAGGGGTAGCCGATCTTCTGCTTGATTGGAGGGATCTCAATCCTCTTGGTGGTTCCTAGGTCATCATTGGTCCTGGGGTCTTCCATTGTTCTCCTCCTGGAGGGTCATCCGCATATCCTTCATTCATACACATTTTACACTCTAACCTAGCATAGCGCATAACTACTGCCGCAAACATGCGGTCTTATCAGCGTAGCGTCTAGATTATGGGTTATGATTTAAGCTACCCTATGAGTCTAAACAATACATATAAAATCCATTCAGAAGCTGTTTGGCGATTTTCTCCTATTTACTCCGTCTGTAGAGATAAAGCAAAGCACTAATAAATGGGAACATTTTAGCACATTTTATATTAACAAACCCTGTGTGTTTATTTGCGTGTAAATGTATGTCCTATAACTTTAAAATCGAATTTAACAAAGCCAGCGAAAGTGTGTACGAGCATGGGAATGCACGCGCACGTGCGTACGCGTGCACGAATTCCCGCACTTTTGCGGTTCTTTGTCTCTAACTATATAGCGATTAATATGCGAATATTCGCAAATATGCTTCAATATTTTTCTGTTTCCACAGTTCCACCCTTCGATAGACCTCTCAATCTATCGCACCAATACTTCTTCTAATGTAGGATCATAATATAAAACATTGCTGGTTACTCCTATGCTCTCTGTCACATTCATAACCATCTCCGTTTTCTTCCCCTTGCATCTTATTATACCCTGAACACATTTCATGCCTAGTACAATAATCAGAATAACACCCAGCAACAATACTAACAATTTAATCAACCCAGTAGCTAGTGAGACCCTGAGACCCAATTTACAGGGTTCAACCATGACACCCATTCTGCTATTTCTTCTCCCACACTAGACAGGGATATATTATGTGACCGACGGAACTCCCATTTCAACTGAAGGACTTCATCCATCTTCCGGTCTATTACTTCATGTGGGTCTCCAGTATTATTGGTTA
>WWET01003653.1:2156-28520 GCA_011038615.1 Limnodynastes dumerilii
CGTAGATCGGGCGTTTCCATAGTAACGCCGGGCAACATCTGCCCGGCGCATGCGCATTAGAGCTAGGGCCGCCGTACTAGCGACGGCGGCCGTAGCTCTGGATCAGGCCCAAGGTAGCTTTATTGTCAGCATAAAGTCAGAGCCAGATTTATTAAGCTGCAGGAAAGGAAAAGGATGTTGCCCATAGCAACCAATCAGAATCTAGCTCCCACTTTCCTATTCTATACTAGAAAACGTCAGCTAGAATCTTGCTATGTGCAACATCTCCACTTTTCCTTTCCTACAGCTTTGTAAATCTGGTCTTAAGTTTTAAATTCAGCAAATAAATGCAAATGCAGAAAGTAAAGTTCAAATGCACTCACAACATAACAGCAAACAGAAGTTTATATAGGGGTCAGGTTACAGGCCTGATGTTTCATCTGGGTCTGGGAGCAACACACTATGCTCCTTCACACACTAGACAATAATCGTTAGGTCTGAGGGGTTTACAGGGAGACAATTCTACCTCCTGATAGAGAAGGGTGGAGTTTTCTTCAAACTCCCAGGAGATTAACCCCTTCAGACCATGGGCAGAATTTACTAAGGTTTGGAAAAGCGGAGATGTTACCCATGGCAACCAATAAGATTCTAGCTCTCACTTTTCTATTACATACTAGAGAATGTCATCGAGAATCTGATTGATTGCTATGGGCAACATCTCCACATTTCCAAAGCCGCAGCTTAGTAAATATGGCCCCATATGTCTGTTTCTCACCCTGTACAATTATATATTATTTTTATATTATGTATATGGGGAAATTCATTCTGGCAGCCACAATGAGATGTACTTTACATTGCACAATTTTCCTAATGATCTCTGAAATGAAGATCAGAACTCAGTAATCGACATTTTATTTAAGAAGTTTAGACGTACATAACATCTCGGTGTATCAATTAGAAGATGGATATGACCATAGATGGATGTGACCATAAGGAGATGCTAATGTTTAGATGCAATCCGCGGGTTGGCCTGATAGGTGCCAAAATTCCATTCCTCAAACCTTTACACTTAACTAACAGTCTTCACCATTGACACAAGCCATAATGTTCTCTTTACTATGTTAACACCAATTTTGACTCTACCATTTGACCAATTTAGTCTCAAGTTCCTGATCTTGGCAGATGGGCGTAGGACCCCTTGTGGTCTTCTGTATTGTGATCGTCCTTTTCAAAATTTGTTCTATTGCTGTTCAGAGACTCTCATCTGTAGACCAATGTTGTGATGGAATCTTGGTTGTAGCACTCTTGACTTCCTTACAGTAGAACCAGTCTGGTCATTCTCTTCTAACTCCTCCCATTAACAAGACATTTGAGCCCACAGAACTTTCCACTCAATGGAAATTCAAAAACTTGGGGCACTACAGTACACTACAGCAACTGAAATCCTTTACTATCCCCCAACATTAGAACTGGTAATAACTAAGGACCGAATCCACACTTCCATGTATTGACCGCATGCACAGAGGATTGAGGGGAGTGACTCTGCTGTCACTCCCCTCTCTCTTTTGGACTGTACATGACATGCTGTCATAGGCAGCCTTAAGTCTCTCATACAGATCAGTGGTCCATTCTACCACTGATCCGTGCGTAAGGCTTAAAATCAGCCCCTACTGTAAAATTGAAATGCTCTCCCCGTCCAACATACAAAGTTTGGGAAGGCGGAGGAGATGCACCGCTGATGATCAGGCATTGAGAACTAAGCTCTGTATGCCTGGATTTCTGTACCATAGTATCTGGTGCGTGCATGCACACTGCCAATTACGCAATTAGCGTGCAGAATTCAGCTATTGCAGGAAGGTTAGGATCTGGTCCTAAGACCGGAAAACGACAAATGAAGTAGAAAGCAACTTAATTTTTGTACAATCTCTCTACAGAGAGAGGTCACAATGGGAAGAAAGATTTGCTTAGGTGGTCTTGAAAATGTTGAGTGATCCTTTTACAATAAAGTAATATGGAGAAGGTCAATTCTCCAACAATGCACGGACATTGCATGGAGAGATAAGGTAGCTTTATGGCACTCGAAAGTGCCAAAAGGTACCTAAAGGGCAGGATAATGGCAGGACAGGTGAGTTAGGTGCGGATCTGGCTGCACCTAACTCACCCGTATCTGTGAATACTGTCCAGATTTACTAATGTGGGAATGTTAAAGTAGAGATGTTGCCCATACCAACCAATCAGATTCTAGCTGATATTTTCTAGTATGTAATAGGAAAGTGAGAGCTAGCATTTGATTGGTTGCTATAGGCAACATTTCCACTCTTGTAACTGACAGTGCTAAGTTATCAGTTGCAACTCGATATATATCCCCCCACACACAGGAATCTATGGTCACTTTAGCAAGGGGGCCTCATTATCATTTGCCATTATCTTTTTATTTTGGTAAAAGAAAAACTAGTTTGTGGGCTGGAGTAGGAGTTGCCATACAGGACACACAATGGACTATATCCATGATATTTGGCTTTGAAATAGATTCAATAGTTCAATAGTCAATAATTCAATAATCAACACTCTTTGTGTTCAGTGAACTTCATCAATTTTCTTTCCTACCTGTAACTGTGATCACAGAAATAGATCCCGAGTTTGAAAATAAGAGGGAATTAGGTGGAAAGTTGCACCTGGAAAAAACCATGGTGAATGTCATTGAGGAATGAAAGTAATGTGTTACTCTTTGCATCCAGCTTTACTTTTACGCTGTTATTTAGACTTGGGCTAGTAAACATCCCCTCTCAACTCTAATACTGTTTGCAACAGATGAAATATGACTCCCCTGCAATCAACATGGTTTAGCCCAGGAGTAACTCATTTCAAGCACTTACTTATGTCTGGATCATAGGCGTATCTATAATGGGTGCACAAGGGCCCCCTCACTTCTTAAAATGCCCCGGTCTGGATCCAGCCCAATATTTAATATCTGGAATTTGCTTAGGAGTAAATTTCCACCTGTTTTGCTCATAAATTCTGGATCTGGTGTAAAGTTAGGAATATTGGTTCAGTTCTATAAATGATAACAACAGCTGACTTACGCATTCTGCATGTGCAATTGTACAGCGCACACATTAACTGCAATTCTCCGTACGTGTTGGGAGTGCAGGAAGCATTCACTCCCCTCGCACATATAGAATATAGGAATGAAATTTACGTATGTTATCCTCGTACAATGATGCTCATATTTACTTTTTCCAAAAGCAGGGAAAATTCGGCCATACATGGTGGGGAATTGCATGGCAGGCGCACCTGCTGAGGAAAGTTGAATAGGGCTTCAGATATCATTAAAAATGTTTATATTATTTAGTAGTTACAGACTTCCAGAAGAGTACAGACAATGGAACTGGTGTCCCCCATTCATTGTCCTATAGAAAGAGAGTATGACTCATCCTGTGAATTAAACGGGTAATGTCAGCTTCATTGTCTGAGCCAGCAGCTGCTAATTGGTAAATAAACAAACCTTTAATGATTTACTAATGGGCTGCAATCTGGCTTCCTAGCCATGTCGTGAAATCAGCATCATGGCCGAGAAAGATTTTTTTGAGCCCGGCAAGACATCTGTAAAATAATGATATGCTACAAAATGACAGATATGCAATAAAGAAAAATGATTTCCCTAAACAGATACTTCATTATTTTTAGCATATAACCTAATTAACATGAACTATTTTTCTTCTATATAAAAGTTTGTTGTTTAATAATAAAAGATTTCTTTATTGCCCTCTTTACATCTTTATTTTGTAGACTGTATATCAGAGGGTTTAATACAGGTGTTATTACAGTGTATAGTACAGTTAAAATGAGTTCCAGAAATTTGTACTGGTCTTTGGGTGGTATCATGTACACAAATGTACCTGTCCCATAAAACATGGTGAGGACTGTTATATGGGAAGAGCAGGTGGAGAAGGCTTTTTTCCTGCCCTCTCTGGACTTAATTTTCAGGATGGCACTAATAATTTTAATATAAGACATCAAACTACAGAAGAATGGACAGAATCCAACCACCAATACTTGGATACAAACCACTATAAAAAGTGCTTCTTCATTGGCACACGCTATTTTTAAGAGAGATTTTGCATCACAAAAGAATAGATCAATAGTGTAGAAATAACAAAACGACATCTTTGTGGCTGGAAATAAAAATAGAAAGGAATTTAAACAGCCCGATATCCATATGATCACTGTGATCTGTAGGTGGGATAGTGTAAAGGTTTACAGATAGCGACATATCGGTCATACGCCATCGTGAACAAAATAACAATCTCGGTTCCAGCGATACCATAAAAGAAATACATCTGGGTGAAGCATTGTATAAAGGTCACCTTGAAATTATCAGATAGTAACATGTGGAGCAGATTAGGGACGGTGACTGTGATATAACAAATGTCTATTAAGGACAAGTTACACAGGAATAGATACATGGGAATGTGCAAGTGTTTATCAGTGCAGATAACTGTAATTATAATAGAATTGGCCATCAGACCAGTCAGATACAACAAAAGGAAAGCAGCAAACAAATATGAATTATATGCTGCGGACGCAGAAAAGGCCATAATATAGAAGCCTGGTAAAGATGTCTGATTTTTCATATTCTATCCATAGAACTCTAGATAAAGAAAAACACATAATTTCAAGGATGTCAAAGATATGGCAAAACGCACATCACATCAAGCATAGACACTAGACAACATCTCAGGAAGAAGATGCAGGAATCATGCAGGGATTTATCTATTAATATTTACCAACATGGTTGATCATATATATGTAGATAGATAGATAAATAGATAGATAGATAGATAGATAGATAGATAGATAGATAGATAGATAGATAGATAGATAGATTAAGACTGGACCCCTTCACCATTGTGAAATAAATAGTAAAACAAGTTGCTCCCCCACATGTAAGAAAGGAAGCATACCCACATAAACTAAATTCAAAATGAAACAAAAATCAACATGCAACTGCTCAGAGTTATGTGGGCAAATGCAAGAAGGTTAGGAAAAATATCTTAATTGCAATAATGACAATCTGGATATTTTGGGTATCCCTAAATCATACTTTAATAGAAGTCAGCTCATGCCTAGGACCTAGCTATATAACAGAATGTAATTTATAAAGGGAACATAGAGTATGAAAAATTGGAGGAGGGGGTATTAATGTATGCAAAAGAAGTAATAAATACTAATAATATAGAGTTTTAGAACTAATAATAGAAAATAATAGAGAATATTAGAGAAAATCATTGAGGCACTTTGGGTAACCATATTAAGAAAGGAGGTTATTCTTTGTACTCGGGTGACATATAGAGAACCAAGTCAAGATGAGGAAATGGGCAATGCCATATTAAAATAATATGGCAAAAAATTGTATAAAAAAGAAGAGGAAATAATCATAGGAGACTTTAATCAAGACTTTGATCAAATTCCTTAAAAAGAGGATCCCTAAAGCAGTTGGCGAGAGAGCCAAACACAAAGAGATAATCTTAGATTTGGTACTTATAAATGGTAACAGAAGTAAGTGTAGGTGAGAACCTCAGATCCAGTGATCATCTATCAGTATTGTTTAGTATGCGAGAAAGTCTGATTTTAAAGACATGAAGAGTTCCTTTGAAGTGTGGAGGCCCCTGATGGAATATCAGGAGTAAATACATAAGAGACTGTGCAAAGAAGGCAACTAAAATGGTACATGACCTGTGTCACGCAACATACCAAGACAGACTAGAGGAAGTAACATCTATAGCTTGTAGCAGAGAAGGGACAAGGGGATAAGATAGCAACTTTCTAATATATCAAGGTGTAGTTGTTAAGTGGAATTGCCTTCCATTCCCAAGTCATCATAAATATTGATCAATAATACAGCATACATTTTACTGACTGATTTAACCTAAAAAAAATGTCTTACCTATGTATCTATTGGACCACAAATCAAAAAGATGTAAACAAGTCTACTAATATGATGGGATATAATGGGTAACATCACAGATGGAGATACATTGTTGCCTTGCCAGCATAAATACAATCACAGGATAGCTCAGGTCTTACAGGACTGAATAGGAACTGGAGGAATATTTATACACTGATAATTGCTGCATAATGTACAAACAAAAGGGAATTTCTATGGAGAATGAGACTAATTATTTTTAATCACCATCACTAAGCTCTTGGGATTCTGCTTAACATTCTATTAATACCATAAATGCTATGAATATAAAGTCATATACAGAATATACATATAATGCAAGGGGGTAAAGAAGGTAATTTAAGACTATTCTAAGCGATTGCTCTGGGCATCTAAATAGACTGCACTGGTGTGGTATTCCGGATCTAAAGTCATTTTGTCGACATTCATACACTCAACAACATTAGATGTTGTTTATGATGTTGTCGACATATGAGTGTATGAGTGTTGAGAAAAACTGTTGTCAACAACAGACAACACTAAGGTTGACCTTATTATTATACAAACCTTAGTGTTGTCAGCGGTTAAAAGTCAGACACTAGAAACATAGAAACATAGAAAGTGACGGCAGATAAAAGCCACATGGCCCATCTAGTCTGCCCATTTGTTTATTCAATACTATACTGCCCCTAGATCCTATTTACCCTCAATTTGGTTTACAATTTAGGATACCCTTATATTTATCCCAAGCATGTTTAAACTGTTCTACTGTATTGGCCTCAACCACCTCAGATGGGAGGCTATTCCACTTATCTATCACCTTTTCAGTAAAGTAATTTTTCAGCACATTTCCTTTGAATCTACCACCATCCAGTTTATATTCATGCCCTTGTGTTCTATTACACCTTTTCTTTTGAAAAAATGCAACCATCTTCTAGCCGGTTACAACCCTTGATGTATTTGAAAGCCGCTATAATGTCCCCCCCTCCCTTGTCTGCTCCAAGCTATACTAGATCTAGATAAGCTATGTGTACAGCTCCCCCTTTATCTAATATTTTACTGACCCAGTCATAAAATTCAATAAGATTTGTTTGACATTATCTTCCCCCAGTGAATCCATGCTGCTTGGGATCCTGTAAGTTACTGGATTTAAGATACGGTACAATTTGTTCCTTTAACAGTTTTTTCATCAATTTCCCTACTACTGATATTAGACTCACTGGTTGGTATTTTGACGGCTTCTTCCCTACTCTTCTTCCCTACTTCCACTTTTATGCAGAGGGACGACATTTGCTATTTTCCAGTCCTCTGGAATTACCCCAGTTATTAGTGACTGATTGAATAATTCAGTTAATGGTTTTGCCAGCACCCCTCTAAGCTCTTTTAGTATCCTCGGATGTATCCCATCTAGTCCCATTGATTTGTCCACTTTCAATTTTGAAAGTTCTTTTAATACCTGCTCCTCAGTGAAAGAAGTAGTAGTAATTGCCCCCATTGTATTAATAGTCTTCCCATTCAAAAGTTGACCCTTCCCCTCTGTTTCTTTTGTGAATATTGAAGAGAGATATACTCGTTAAGATGATCTGCCATAGCCCTTTCACTCTCAATAAGAATTCTGCTTTCCGTTTTGAGCCTTACGATACCCTCCTTTGTTTTTCGCCTTTCATTTATATACCTAAAAAAGATTTTGTCCCCTTTTTGTACCAAGTGGGCCAGTTTTTCTTCAGTTTGCTTCTTCAGCTGCTTTGATAACCTTTTTAGCCTCTTTCTGCTTTGTAAAATACACTTCCCTGTCATCATTACTCTCAGATTGCTTATAATTCCGAAAGGACATCTTTTTTTCTTTCACTATAGTTGCTACCTCTTTTGTAAACCACATTGGTTTTCTTTTTCTGGGGGGTTTTCTAACCATTCTTATACAAAGGTCTGTTGCTGTTAATAATGCATTTTTTAAATTTCCCCACTGCTCCTGAACTCATGTCATGTGCCTCCACTCTGCCAAAGAATCACTTGCACATTTCCCCATTTCCACAAAATCTGCCTTTCTAAAGTCTAGCACCCTCGTTTTCGTGTAGCACGTTTCTCTCTCAGTCGTTATACAAAACCATACTGCTTGATGGTCACTGTATCCTAGGTTCTCACCCACACTTACTTCTGAGATTCAGTCACCATTTGTAAGTACCAAATCTAAGATGACCTCTTTGCGAGTGGGCTTTCTCACCAGTTGCTTAAGGGACACTCCCTGTAATGAATTTAAAATGTCCCCACTTCTAGTGGAGCTTGCTGAAGACTTATCCCAGTTTACATCAGGTAGATTAAAATTTCCCATGATTATTACCTCCCCTTTTAATGCCATTTTAGCAATGTCTTGCAATAGAACATTGTCCATTTCTTCCTCTTGCCCTTGTGACCTATATATCACTCCAGTACGAAGAACAACACCCTGGGTTACACTGGACCGGATTCACATTACCGGACATATTGCATATACGTCTGGAGTTTTTGAGACTGCGCATGCGTAGTATCTTTTTACGTAATCTATGTATGTTTTCGTTACGTAGATTGCGTATATGCGGTCTTTAACAGCAGCCTAACTTTAACCATACTAACATTAAAACTAACATAATATATAAATTATTCTCACCTGTCCTCATCGATTGCAGATTTGTCGATCAGGCAGCACTGTAGATCTTCTGTCCAGTGATCCAGTGGTGTCTACTGTTTATTGAGAAGGTAAGTATTGGGTATGGGTGCATATCCCATTTGGAGTACTCCAACAGTCTAGGTATTGCTCATGGGGAGACTTTACAACACCTGCATTGTTGTAAATTGCCAGTACCAGAACTGGAATAGAGGAGTTCCTGAGTCTTGGTCTTGGCTTTGGGTTGAGACATTGGGAATAGATGGGAACTGCAGCCATCTTGTTAAAGCTGTGAAACTTTTTTTTTTATAAAATACCACTGCCCTTCTCCTGTCTTCACCTGTCCCTCTTCTCACTCTGTCCTTTAACCCCTAAACCAGGGAAAGCGGTATTGGTGATGAGTTATCCTAATTTCTAGCTATGTAGTTTAGTTGATGGAACACTGTGTTATAGTCCAATAAATCGATCTATTGAGACCCCTACACAGTTCTGATGCCTACATAAACATGGCTCCTACACTATTGTTAACATTCATGCAACATGGTATAAGGCCATACAGGCCTACTAGGCAGTGGTAGGTTTGGGCTTCCTCAGAGCAAGCCCAAGCTCAACAGCATATTTTATGGAGGAGAGGGGAAGGTGGTGGTGATCAGCACAAAAAAGGTCAATCAGTCTCTGCTTATAAGACTCTTTGTTATAACTATTGCAGTTGTCTACACATTTAGACTGTTGATAGAATTTTGGTCTACAAAGCCATTTAGGTCTCTGTAGCACTTGACAATTACATCTGGGCCACATGTACCATCAATTCTTCAGCTCACCATTCTGGCCTAAGCATCTTGCGGACTGCTTCACATAACTCTTTTTTGTGGGCTTCATGTAGAGTTGTGAGCATGCATTATGTTTTAGCATATATGAACAGTTTTTAGTTGTATAATTGCCTAGAAAACATTTGTATGAAAATGAGTGCAATGATAACATACAAATTTATACAATTCATACAAATTCTAGACATTCATATGGGTGTCATGCCAACATATGTTATATTCAATGCTGGGTTAAAAAATATGTTGCACGTACATGCTTGTGGCAACCAAAATATACACAACTCTACATCGGACCTTTGTTCCTATCGTGCTTATTCTCTGACCTTTAGAATGTAGACTCTAATGAATATAATTTTCCATTCTTGGGGCTTCATTTACTAAGGTCGATTTTTGACAGTGATTCTACATCGATCATCATCGCTGGGTTTTAGCAGCAATTTTTTTTACCAAAAATCGAGGCATTTACTAATGCCCAAATTTTTGGCATTGATGTAGAATCGCCGTCGATCTTGATCGATTTTAAAATGGAAAAAAGCATGGTGATTGTCCATTTCAAATTCAGCATGTATTTTTCTATCACTTATCCTGCCGACGCATTTACTGCTATATGGCCATGTGTTTGTGGCCATGCTAATCCTTATAGTAGTGTAAGCAGCAGCCTGATAAGTGATAGCAAATGTATTATGTGTCCCTAAGCAAATGTATTACGTGTCCCTAAAAAATGTGAAAATGGGCCTGATCCAGACCTACGACCACCATCGCTAGGACGGCGGGCGTAAGCGTAAGATTGGCTGAATACCGATCTGCGCATGCGCCGGGCAAATGTTGCCCGACATCGCTACGGCAGTGCCCGATCGTGGATCGGGCGTCCGTAGCAGCGCCGTAGGGACGCTGGAGGGGACGTCCCCCAGCGTCCTTACGTTCAGGTTAGTGTAGGTGGGCGGGGGGAGCTAGTTTAATGAGGGTGGGAAGGCAGGCTAGGCGGCCATACGCTCCTGTGTGAGTGTATGGCCCCTTCCTTACGCCGGGCGTAAGGAAGGGGCCATACGCCCGCACAGGGGGAGTGTCAAGGAAAGTGAACGCCGATACGCTGTGCTTTAGTAAGCACAGCGCATCAGCATAGGTCTGGATCAGGCCCAATGTACCCAAATACACTTGACCCTGAATAAAATGTGTATAAAATGTCCCTTAGTGTGTCTAGTGATTCTAATGGGGGCCACTGTGATAAAATGTACCCTAAAGTGTATGTTAATGTAAAAATGTGTAATGAAATAAATAAATGTCGTGACTCACCGTTTAGCAGTCTTCAGTCTTGGGATGACTTGCTTGTATTTTCAGCTTCTTCTGCAGATCTTCTTTCAATGTTTCTTGGAGAGGCTTGTCACATTGCTTGAAGATGTTCCTCCAGTGCTGGCAGCTGGTCTTTGGCCTCTTCTGGCCCTTTCCACGACGCACCTCTTCTTCCTCCTCGGTGTCCCCACTACTAATAACCGGTCTGTCGCTGGGGCCCCCTCTTTTATAGGAAAAATGACATCATCTACATTAGGGGGCTCTAGTGAGCCACCATTAGAATCGCTAGACACACTAAGGGACATTATATACAAATTTTATTCAGGGTTTTACATGTAGTGTTAGTTCAGGTAATATAGGAAAATTTATTTGGGTACATTTTTAAATTTTTTAGGGACACATAACACATTTGATTAGACACTTCTATCACTTATCAGGCTGCTGCTTACACTACTATAAGGATTAGCATGGACACAAACACATGGCCATGCTTTTCCTTATAGCAGTATATGCGTCCGCAGGATAAGTGATAGAAAAATGCTTCTAGTGTTTTTTACTATGTTTTTTTATTCAATTATGAGTCACTTTCTAGGAAGCACATCACACATGAGGCAATCTCTTTTGAAGCCCTCATGGATCGCACTAGAGGCGATTTAGTCAAATCGACCTTTAGTGAATGAACCGTGTTGTATAGGTTACATTAGAGAAGTCGGGACTGGGAGGGTAGAGCGATGATGGTCGATTTGGTGGTGAAAAAGCCCAAAGTCCCGGGACTTTGGCTTTAGTAAATACGACGATGGTGGAAAAACAGCTAAAGTCCCGGGACTTTGGGAGATTTTGCCAACATTGACCTTAGTAAATGAGGCCCTTTGTCTCATGTCTGTCCAGTCTTCTTTTCTGCCCCTGTGATGGGGTGAAGGGTTTGTAGGCAGTTCCACACAAAGGAGAAGTTAGTGATGGAATAGGTTTGAGTGCTCTTTGCTGGTGTACAAAGAGATGAATGAATAAAAGAATGAATACCTACTTTATGTCCTTGACAAACATAGTTCGAGTACTGAGAAGAGATAAGTAAAAAAAAACCTCTCCCTTAATAGTTTTCATATGACCACTTACTCTGGCTTTTAGCAAGGCATACACATTTATAGTATTTTATGTTGTTATGTTATGATCATCTTCAAAATATGCAACATTGACTGAGCAAAAAACACGAAAGAAGAGTGTTATTTAATAATTACATCTCAACATAACAATCCCCTGATGCAATCACTTGACAAAATACCCTGCAATATAGAAGTAGATATTGAAAAAATCATGAACATATTAACTGATACAATAAGTTTTCTAAAACTTTTAATTTGGTGAATTAATGTCATGATTCAAAAAAAATTAAAATAATTTCAATTTGTTCACTTCATTTCATTTTGAATATTCTATTAAATACATACAGAGCATTTTGCTGTTTTATTTCTACACATATCCATTTTACTTTACTTTTGACCACAATGGCAAATTCTGGTCTAGGACACAGCACTCTGAAGCAAGTAATATTTGCACTGCTAATAGTGAATTAGGTTTCCCACAAAAAATCCACCTCAAAATTTACCACTGCTGGAACAGCATCACATTGTTGGCAAAATTTGAGGAGTACCCGTGACATTTCCCAGAGTCCCCCAAAAAAGTGTAATCAAAATAGTGAGATTTCTTTTACACTGTAAAGAACCCAATCAATAAATAATTAAAAATAATTACATACATATAAAAAATATATTGTTACTTCTCTAATCATTAAATTACCAATCAGCATAAAACTCTCAAATATTGTGTTTGTGTTTCTTTCATGTTACATAGAAAGTGACGGCAGATAAGAGCCACATGGCCCATCTAGTCTGCCCATTTGTTTATTGAAAACTATACTGACCCTAGACCCTATTTACCCTCAATTTGGTTTACAATTTAGGATACCCTTATATTTATCCCATATTTATGTTCATTAACAATATATTTGGGCTTAAAAAAAAACATGTTAAGAACTAAGCAAAACCTTTCAACAACATGGTCAATACATTTTTTAATAACCTGGAGTCTTTGGGCCAGATCCAGAGCTACGACCCCTGGCCGGAGTCATAAAAACGCTGTTTTGCATTTTCTGCGCATGTACACGACAGATGTTACGACTCTGAACTCTGAACGTACTTACGAGCATACGATCACCAGCGTAATTACGGATGAAGGGGCGTGACTGACATGCAACACACGTAATTACGCTTCCGAGGCGGGGTGACGCATTTAAATTGTACAGTATGGGCGCGCTTAGGCGCGTAAATATGTGCAGCCATTACGGCCGACAGAAGTTACGCTTGGAAAAGTTAAGGTAGGGTTTGGAAAGCGTAAAACGGCAAAAATACGTACGCCCGGGGGGAGTGCATAGTAATTGTGAAAGCGTAAATACGCTATGTGTTTAAACATAAAGGGAACGTAGGTCTGGATCCGGCCCTTTATCCCAAAAATTTCTTTAGAGCCTGTTTTATACTTGAGTTCTGTAGGCTGTATATTACATGATTTAACATGGGGGTAATTGTTGTATAGAATGCAGAGAACAAGAAATCAAGGAGATCAGAATACATCGGTAACAAAAAGTCTAATATTGAAGACATATGTACCATGGTGATAACGGAGAGGTGGGATGAGCAGTTGGAGAAGGCTTTTCTTCTTCCATCAATGGACTTAAAGTGCAAGAATATGTTTACATAAGATGTCAAGCAAAATAGAAAGGGAAAAAGGCAAACAACAATATTTCAAATGTAATCACAATATAGAGGGGTCCTGATACTGTGCAAGAAATCCTGGTCAGAGATTTAACATCACAGAAGAACTGGTGGATGGTGTTAGAATGACAAGTGGACATATTTAAAATGAAAACTGTAAACAGAAAAGCATTTAAATAAAGAAACATCCATAATCCAGATGTTATCAGGGTACAGTTTCTTCTACTCAAGAGATGGTGATAGTGTAAGGGGAGACATATAGCAACATAACGGTCGTACCCCATAATAAATAACAGCATCCCTTCCGTAGACGCTACTGCAATAAAAAAATTAAATTGTGCAAAACATTCTGCAAAAGAGACAATATTTCCTGATAACAAGATGTAGTATAGTACATTAAAGTTCAGCACTGATTTTAAACCTTTCCGAAAGCTAAGGAACATTTTTACTATATATGTTTAACTTAAAAATCTCGAAAGTTTTTAATTGTAATAGTTATGAAAATGTTATATGTTTTAGTCCTCTCTGGAGCTTTGTAATATAAACCCCAAAAATTGCTATATATTTAAAAAATTTCTGTGTTTCTTGCTGGCATTTGGGTTAATGTGATGTGATTTGTATAAAAAAAAAATCATAAAAAGCTCTAATGATAAACTGAAGTGAAAAAAAGCAGTGTGCTGTAGTGTAGTACTATGAAGTCTGAAGAGCTGTGTATAATTTTGTGCAGGAGTTCAAGTTAATTGAAGAATATTCAGCTTAGTTAGCCAGTTACACCAGTCCCATGCTGGATCTGGGATTCTGAAGGAAGAGAACAAAAAACTGGTGGCCCAGAAAAGAAGAATCAATCAACTTCTAATTGTTTTATAGTGAACAATCAGTTTACTCTAGTTTATTCTTGGAGTATGATTCCCTATTGCATATGTTCTGTGCTAAAAACAGTTACCTATGGAAAGTTACTCTCCTTTTCTTTGATTAAAACTCTATGTACTCATTTGCCCCAATTCATTTCTTAAACTCTGAGGGCTGGATTCAGACTTAAGAAGGAGCTTGAAATTAAGAGAGGAACGTTACTCCTGGTCAAAACCATATGGGTACTTTTTTCTAGGGGTGTGTGGCCAGCTTAACAGTCCTATTGGGCCAGCACTTGTGTCTCTATTTAGTTGCATCACAAATGATATTACAAAGTCCATAATACAACCAATAAGTAGCAAATATAACAATAATATGTTTATTAGATTATCAATTGTTTCTAGAATTTCTTGCACATTTATCAGTTTAAATATGGAACTGATGTCACCAGCAGAAATTATGCACTTTTTAAATGTCTTTTTCTGTATTTAAACTACCGTATTGCAATCTGTGTATTATATATAATAGCAATAGGTCTCTCTTTGGGCCTGATCCAGACCTACGCCCGCGAGCGTAGCGTATGATCGCCCGGGTGTATAAACTTTCACACCCATGACACTCCCATTGATTGTACCGACTTACGGCGGCTGAACCCTACCCTAACTTTTTCCAGCGTCCGTACGAATTTTCGGACCGATACGCTGGTCGTACAGGGCTTAGCACGCCCATACTGTACAATTTAAATGGCTATCCCCGCCTCTGTGTAGTAACTCGAGCGTCCGGACTATCGTCGTACAAAACGCACGCCCCTTGGGCGAAAAATACGCTGAACATTCGCTCGCTGTACGCTCATGTCCTTTGGACGACTAGAGGTTGTCATACTGCACATGCACAGTGCGTTTTTTCACCCGGTTTTACGCTCCCGACCGGCGTACGATCGCTCGCGGGCATAGGTCTGGATCAGGCCCTTTGTGTGGGTTACGCCCTTCTTCGTTCTATGCAGAGCATGCGCAAGACAGATGATACGCTACATAACGTAATGTAACTCTGAGCGTAAGGGCCTTTCACGTATCAGTAGTGTAAAATAGTGGGGGGCGTGCCAATTTTACGTTAGCCAAAAGTACGCTTAAATTACGCAAGGTAGGCGGGGGTTTGCATTTAAATCGTACAGTATGGGAATGCTAACTAAGCGCTACCTATATGTACGTGTGCGGACATGAGCGGTTAAGCTAAAGTTAAGGTTGGATTTAGAAAGTGTAAAGCTGCCAAAGTAAGTACATGCAGGGGGAGTGTATTGAAGGTACATGCAGGGGAGTGTATAGAAGGTATGTACATGCAGGGGAAGTGTATAGAAGGTATGTACATGCAGGGGGAGTGTATAGAAGGTATGTACATGCAGGGGGAGTGTATAGAAGGTATGTACATGCAGGGTGTATAGAAGGTACATACATGCAGGGGGAGTGTATAGAAGGTACATACATGCAGGGGGAGTGTATAGAAGGTACATACATGCAGGGGGAGTGTATAGAAGGTACATACATGCAGGGGGAGTGTATAGAAGGTACATACATGCAGGGGGAGTGTATAGAAGGTACATACATGCAGGGGGAGTGTATAGAAGGTACATACATGCAGGGGGAGTGTATAGAAGGTACATACATGCAGGGGGAGTGTATAGAAGGTACATGCAGGGGAGTGTATAGAAGGTACGTAAATTAGTTTGAGGGGGCGTGCCAATTTTACGTTAGCCGAAAGTACGCTTAAATTACGCAATGTAGGCAGGGGTTTGCATTTAAATCGTACAGTATGGGCGTGCTGAGCGGCGTAACTACGTGCTGCCTATACGTACGTGTGCAGACATGAGCAGTTGCGCTGCCAAAAGTTAAGGGTTTAGAAAGCGTAAAGCGGCCAAAGTACGTAAATGCAGGGGGAGTGTATAGAAGGTACATGTAGGGGGAGTGTATAGAAGGTACATGCAGGGGGAGTGTATAGAAGGTACATGCAGGTGGAGTGCCTAGGGAAGTGTATAGAAGGTACGCTCGCGTTATTATGCTATGCTAGAAAACGGATTGCAAGCTGAGTTCTGGATCTACCTCTTTGTCCCAAAAATTTCTTCAAAGCCTGTTTTACACTTGAGTTCTGTAGACTGTATATGATGGGATTTAACATGGGGGTAATTGTTGTGTAGAATGCGGAGAACACAAAATCCAAAACATCAGAATACATCGGTAACAAAAACTCTAATGTGGCTGACGTATAAAACTAGGTGATGATGGTGAGGTGGGATGAGCAGGTGGAGAAGGCTTTTCTTCTTCCGTCACTGGACTTGATGCTCAGGATGACTGAGAAAATATTTATATAAGATATGAAATTAAATAAAAAGGGAAAAAGGCCAAACAACAATACTTCAAATGTAAATATAACATAGAAGGGTACTGATCCTGTGCAGGAGATCCTGATTAGGGATTTACCATCACAGAAGAACTGGTGGATGGTGTTAGAATGACAAGTGGTCATATTTATAATGGAGACTGTAAGCAGAAAAGCATTTAAATAAAGAGACATCCATAATCCAGATATTATCAGGGTACAGTTTTTCCTGCTCAAGATACGGTGATAGTATAAGGGAAGACATATAGCAATGTAACGGTCGTACCCCATAATAAACAGCAGCATTTCCTCTGTAGTCAATACTGCAATAAAAAAGTAAAATTGTGCAAAACATTCTGCAAAAGAAACAATATTATTTCCTGATAACAAGATGTAGAGAAATTTAGGGACAGTGACTGTTGTATATAATATGTCTACAAATGACAAATTGCAGATGAAGAGATACATTGGACGATGTAACTGTGATTCCAGGGATATTACTGTGATTATAGAAGAGTTCATCAGGAGTCCAACAATATATATGAAGAAAAATAAACCAGAAATAAATGTTTTTCTTTTCATATTCTCAGAAAATGGCAAAATATAAAAATATTTCACTGAGGTCTGATTCTCCATTATTCAGTTTAGCTGATTTAGAAAAAAAGAGACATTATACATTCAATTTCTTTCTATAATACTGTCTGCTCACTCTGCAAAAGTAGCTAAAAAAAAAAATCAACAGGTCTATTTCCTTTTTCATATCAGTAGTTCAGTAATGCCTGGGCGAATTGAACTTAATACAGGTTTACTTTGGAATTTTCTATAAACAAATTAAGTAAATGTTCAGAGACTTTTCTTATTGTTGTGTTTATTGAAATACAAAATTATAAACGAATTAACATTTTTTTTATTTAATTTAGAACTGATTCATTTGAACTAATGCATCCATTACTGATTAAATAAAAAATGAAATTTATTATAAAATTATTATGAAATAATTATATGTGTCTTACATTTGCTATGTATTAATAAAAATATTTACAGTCAGTATTTTACTCAGTGTGACAAAATAGGTTTAAAAAATATAATTTGAAATCATTGTTGTCACATGACTGAATTACTGTATGTGCTTACCTTAATAATTATAATCAGAGTGTAGTAATGTAACCACTGTAGATATATAAAGCATATACTAATGTAACTGAGACAATTTATATGCTGTGACAAACGTTATAAATAAAAAAAAGGAAAAAAATAATAGGTCAACAGGGAAAATATACTACCTGGAATTGCCTCATCTACATATAACTATTAGGAAAAAAAATGTGTAACAAAAATTAAGATATGTACAAAATTGGAATAAAAAAAAATTAACTACAGTGCCTAGGTAAAATAATCCTTTAGGTATAGTATATAAAAGTTCAGCGCTGATTTTATACAACACAGAACAGATACATTTTTATAATTTATTTTGAAGGTAAAAATCCAATAACAGTTTTTAATGTTTATGATAATATAAAATGTTTCTTTTCTCTCTGGCCTTGATCCAGAGTTCTCTAATATAATCCCCCCCAAAAATGCAGTATATTTTAATTACCGGTATATTATATTTGTGCCTTATATATGCGCCTTTATGGCAAATGGGTCAATGTGCTGTAACTTGTATAAAAAGTAATAAAAATGTATAATACTAAATTTAATTAAAAAAAAAGTAAGTATTCTATAGTGTAGTGCTGTAAGGTCTGTAGGGCTGTTTATAACTGTGTGCAGGAGGCTGATTTGCAGTTTCTGGAACAGAAGAGAACTGGGAATCACAGGAGAGATAATTATTACCACCTCTGAATCTTTGAAATTGTGTCAGTAACAAACACAGCTGTACTCAACAAAGCCCACTTGGAAAACATGGACCATTGCTAGACCACTGGCATAAAGCTTTTGGAGATTACATGAATGTCATCTAAGAATGGCTGCTTTCTAGCATTTTATGCTTACAATGATAAAGGGCATGCTGCATTGTGGCCATGATATATTATTTCAAGGAAATAATTTGAACAGGGGTGTGTAGCATAGGCACAGTACCAGCCAGAGAAGATCTGTTTTCCTCTCAATCTAGAGCCAACTTTCTTGGTTTAAACTACCAAATGTAGACTTTTTCTTTGTGCAACTTGTGCTCCTGCTGATCAACTCCTTGACCTTCAGGTAGCAAATTGAATTCTCACCCCTCACCTACCTGAGCAAGGTTCTCGGTGGCTGGGTCTGCCACTGTGGTGCACCACTGTTTACCTCTGAACAACCAAACTATCCAACTGTGCTTCTTTTCATCTTTGTGGACTTATGGTTTTAGTTTAGTTGAAAAACTAAAACAGTAACTCAAAACTCAAAACTATCAGAAAATAGATTACAATTGATTGTAATAAAAAATAAGTTTTTTTCTTTTCAGAGGCAACAATGTGTGGAATCTTACATTTGTTTTTTCATTTTCCGTGTCTACAATGTTACAATTATAATTTTCACATGTTCATTAAAATAAAATGACATTACAACACATTACAAACACAGCCCAGGAATAGAACTAACAGCAATATATAAAATATATACTACAGTTACTTTATGTGGTACATTAAATCTTGTATACAATTAGCAGTTCATGTAGCTGCAGTTATACATCAATCCATGAATAATTTCACCTTTTCTTTAGCAAACTTGCTTAATATGAATTGAGATAAACTGTACAATCTTTTTCATCAATCTCATATATGATACTTTATATCCAAACTGTTAAGATGAATAGATGATGTAACAATTTCTGAGGTAAAATCATCCACTTCCTCACAGTACTTTTATATTGTATTATATATGTTGTCAGAAAGTAACAATGTCCCACTATGTTTTCTGGTGAAGTCTAAGCAGCTCAATACACTTTCCAACTCTGTAGTCAGTTCTTTTAATAAATAATATAAAGTTACACTTAATTAGCCTGGAATCTGTGCCTCAGGATCTACCCATTTCCCCTTAGCTCTTCTCATGAACCTTAGCTGTGCCACCTCAGACAGACCTCCAATGCTTCCTCCTTCCTGCTCACTCTTCCGATCCGACACACACCAATTGCCAATGACACCCTCCTACGCACCACTCTCTCTGACCACTTTTTCCAGAAGAACGATCTTGGATAGGCAACAAAGGGTTGCAGTAAATGGAATCCCTTCTGGGGATGTAAGGTAACCAGTGGAGTACCCCAGGGTTCTGTACTTGGACCAGTACTATTTAATACTGTTATATGTAACAGAATAGACACACCAGGAGGGTACACAAAATAAATGATGATCTACGTAGACTGGAGGAATGGTCAAGAGTGTGGCAACTGCAGTTTAATGCCAAAAAAAAATTGCAAAATCAGGGACACAAAACCCAAAAGCTCAATATATCATTAATGGCACTGCATTAGAAATCACTGATGAGGAAAGGGATCTAGGAGTCATTATTTCATATGAATAAAAGGTAGACAAGCAATGTAACAAAGCAATGAGAAAGGCAAGTCAGATGCTTGGCTGCATAGGGAGAGGAATTAGTAGCAGTAGTAGAGAAGTAGTGATGCCCCTTTATAGATCACTGGTACGGCCTCACCTAAAATACTGTGTTCAGTTCTAAAGGCCATGGATCTATTAACAGATCCGGTGACAGATCCGCACCTAACTCACCCGACCTGCCCCCATCTCGCCCCCCTTTTTAGGTACCTTTTGGCACTTTCGAGTGCCATAGGGCTACCTTAACAATCCATGCAATGTCTGCACAGACAATGCCTCTCCCCGTCTCCCCTCCACACTCCCGGCTAATGTAAATCACCCCCCTCCCATGGCCCTTAGACAAAACTCTGATGCTTACTCCTCCCTGCCTTATTCCACGGCTAGCTGGAGAGCTACAAATACAGACACTGAGATGAGTACAGTATCCAACGCAGTTCTGATGTCAATCTGCCAGAGTTCCTTTATTTATACATCAGTCATATAAAATCTGCAATTGGTTCTGCTCGTTATAGCTAGATGTTACTATGGGCATCTTACTATTGTCTCAGGGTGTGCTCCATCATTAGTTTTATGGCTTTCTCAGCAAAATGTGTCTTATCTCACAACTAGTTTCTTCCAGTTCTTGTTTACGAGACACTGTACTTGCAGTTAGCCTTGGACAGGGAGCTGAGCTTTACTCTACATACAAGCTCCAATATTGTCTCTAATATTTGCACAGACAAAAGGAGATCAATATTATAATGATTGTTTGCTGCAAAATGACTTTTTGAATTGATACATGAATCAATTATACCAGCTATTGCCTGACCTCACAAGGATCTAAACTTATTTTGTCCACATTCATACACTCAACAACATTAGATCGACAGTGTATGAATGTCGAGAAAATCTGTTGTCCAGACAACACTACGGCTGACAGTATTTTTATATCAACCTTAGTGCTGTCGACAGTTAAAAGTCATACAGTAACCCTAAATCCAGCCTAACTGTAACCTCAACAGTGACCTATTCCTAATCCTGCCCAAACTGCAGAATAACCCTAATCCTCCCCTAACTGCAACCTAATCCTAATTCTCCCCAAACTGCAGTCTAACATTAACACTCCCCTAACAACAGCCTAACCCTAACATTCCTTTAACAACAGCCTAACCCTAACATTTCTTTAACAGCAGCCTAACCTTAAACCTTCTATCATTAAATTAAATTCTCACCTGTCCACGTTGTGTGCAGATTTGTCAATCAGACAGCACTGTAGATCTTCCGTCTAGTGATCCAGCAGTGTCTACTCCTGTTTGTTGAAAAGGTAAGTATTTTTGGAGAAAAAAATATGTGAAACAGCGCTAAAATTTGGTTTGAGATATAAGTAAATTATTATTGATACTGTTGATAGTTCTAATATCTGAAAATGAATCTATAAAAAATTTATATATAAAAATATATAAAATTGACCTTGGTAGATCGGCACCACAAATTAATACTGAGAAAAATGTCCAATTTATTCAAAAACATATACCTTTAAAATTGAATTAAAATATTGTTTATACAAATCAATCATTATCAAACATTAAATATTTTCCAATAAAATCATATATTGACTGTAAATCGACTTATACCATTTATGTCCTACAATGCCCATGTAAAATGCAATATGTGGGTCGAACTATCCGCAAATTAAAAGATCAATATAGAGAACATAGACGCAATATAATGAATAGAAAAACTAATCATAGTATTCCAAAACATTTCCTGGAACACCACAATAGTGACCCAGATTTGCTTTCTGTATGTGGACTTGAGGTAGTACTACCAACGAAAAGAGGGGGTGATAGGTACAGTAGGCTCTGCCAACACAAAGCCTGGATATTACTACTGGATATTCACCATCCAAACCCCCAGCCCAGATGGTTTTAATGATATAATAGAATTTAGAGACACAGGTTATTAAAATTACAATATCTATATGAACCGTTATTATACGGAAACCTTGAAGTTACATCTTAAACTCTCTGATTGCACCATCTAATTTTTCTCACTAACATTCTCTCCCCATGAGGTTTGGGGATATTCTATCAATGGAAACACCCCAATGTGTTGTTCTATTCCCAGTGAGGTCCCGGCCATGAACTGTCATAGATAACCTACCGGTATTGTGCTGATCCATGATCGGAATAAACCACACTAATGAGAATTTAATACAGGGGATATATATATATATTTTTTAATTAAATCAGTGTCTTGTTTCATTGATCTGGTCATCTGCATTTGCTGAGCCTTCATGTTTAACCTTGTGAGTTTGTTCAACCTCAGAAAAATCTGCTCATTATTTGGTGTGTTTGGTTATATAATTAGATATTCATAGAGGTATTTTTTTTTATATATATGCATATGTATACTTATATACATATATATGGAACTTTTCAATCTGTTTCTATCTATAACATTTTTTTTATCAGTTATTAGCAGTTTTTATTTGTTTATATGTATGTCTAATTCTATTGAATATTGAGTTCTGATATTATCATATTTCATTTAGGATTTGGTAAATGAATTCAATCTAATTCATTCACTTATTTGCATTTCTTTCTTTATTTTTGCTGTATCATATATATTTAATTATTTATTTATTTATTTATTTAGTTATCTTACCAATCATATATACCTAATGCATTTATTATACATATTTTCATGCCACAAGTATAAATGGGTAAAATAAGATGATACTGTACATTTTTTGTATATCTTTGTTTCTTTATGATTATATTAATTTATTATTTTATAGTAATTTATTTTAAATATTGTTTATCATTATCAATTGACATATTACATTATGATAATTTTATTGCACTAAAATTATGACTAATTTCATTTATTATGTATGTATACTTTTCTAGATATATAAATTAAAATTCATTATTACTAACATTTAAATACTACTTCTAAGAATGTATTCTTTTTCCTCAGACAGTTTACCCAATTATGGACTTATAATTATGACTATTTTGTACCTTTATGTGTATATGGAAACATTGTGTTTCTGGTAAAATATAAGATAAAATTTATAATATAAAGAGAACGGCACCTGGTAAACAGCATTGAATTGATTGTAACATTCATCTTTAAGAATAGAGATTAACCAACTAATTAATTATTCAACCATCTGTGGACTTGGCTTTTATATGGAGTGCTTTTTCATTCGCTTTGAAAAAGTCTAGAGTGACCAGACGAAACGCGTCAGTGGGTAAAGACTGTGCTTGGATAATCCACATTGTGCATCTCCATTGTATATTTACAAAAGATTGAAAGCAAATAACAGCTTAATTGTCAGAGGCAACAAGAACCCATTCTCCTGCTCCGAACAGGGAGCACAGAGACAGTGAGTGCGAGGAAGCAGACAGTATATACTGCACTACACGAAAGTGGGAGACCCAGAACCATACTGCCACAGACGGTGAAAAACCATCCTCCCATATTGTATGAGCGGGTTACACTGGTCGGCTCATCACCATCTTTTCTTCACAGCTAGACTACCTGGTCTGATCAACCGGAGGTGTCTTTTACAACTCAGCTGACAACCACAATACTAGTGAGAAAACTGTCCCACGAATCGGGGTAAGACTTACAATTTTATATATCTATACACTCTTACCAAACCAAATCTGGATAATAGAACCTGACTGTGGCATTTATAAAGAATTTTACTACTGTACGAATGAGTGGAACTCTCCTATACCAATATATGGATTTTTGCACGCATTAACAACAGAAGAACTTTCCAAATTGTTACCAGGTTGCAGACTTTAGTGATACACATCACACAAATTAAACAAGCATGATTTTTGCAGTTTTTATCTTTACATGTATATTTTAGTTTAATTTTAAAGGTATATGTTTTGGTATAAATTGGAAATTTTTCTCAGTATTAATTTGTGGTGCCATTTTCTTAATGATCTACCAAGGTCAATTTTATATATTTTTATATATTCATTTTTTTATAGATTAATTTTCAGATATTAGAACTATAAACAGTATCAATATTAATTTACTTATATCTCAAACCAAATTTTAGCGCTGTTTCACATATTTTTTTCTTGATGTTTACCCTAGGTGGGGTTCTTTTGAGGAGAGGGGACACACTCCTCACAAACAGCAGCTGATGCAATTAAAGTTAATCCTCCTTTACGTATAAAACCAATTTTTATTGGTAGTGTACTGAATCCAGAACAACGCCCGCCGTCGCTAGGACGGCGGTCGTAAGCGTAAAATCGGCTTTTCAGCCGATCTGCATAAACCAAGAACTGTACTTCAAAGTACTAAAGAGATAAATATTCAAGCCATTTCAAAGTTCCAAAATTTAATCTCACATTTTAAAAAGGGATTGTGTGTCAAGTGCACAGATTAGAATATAATCTGCGGGCGTAAGCGTAAGATCGGCTTTTCAGCCGATCTGCATGCGCGATCGTGGATCGGGCGTCCGTAGCAGCGCCGTAGGGACGCTGGAGGGGACGTTCCCCAGCGTCCCTACGTTCAGTTTAATGTAGGTGGGTGGGGGGAGGTAGTTAAATGAGGGGAGGAGGTAGTTAAATGAGGGTGGGAGGGCAGGCTAAGCGGCCATACGCTCCTGTGCGAGCTACGTTCCCCACCTACGTTCAGTTTAATGTAGGTGGGTGGGGGGAGGTAGTTAAATGAGGGGAGGAGGTAGTTAAATGAGGGTGGGAGGGCAGGGCAGGCGGCCATACGCCCGCACAGGGGGAGTGTCGGGGTAAGTGAACGCCGATACGCTGTGTTTTAGTAAGCACAGCGCATCGGCGTAGGTCTGGATCAGGCCCATCATGTCTAATCCTGGCCCATCTCAGCAACCTGCTGACGCCGCTGATGACCATGACAGTGGTGAAGTTGCGGGTGTTGCACCCAAAAAAACAAAAAGCAGACGGAATATCCCGTTTAGCCACCAGGAGAACTGTGCCCTGGTAGAGGCAATTCTGCCCATTTTTGATGAAGTTCTTGGTGACCAAGCTGCAACAACATTGTACGCCCAAAAACGTCAACTCTGGACACAGGTGGTGAACAGTGTTAACAGTGTTAATGCAGTGGGGCCCTACCATCAGTCAGAAGTAAGTTGCCGAAAAAGGTTTTCGGACGTTAAGAGAAAATTAAAGGGGAAGTTACCTGCAGAGCGTAAAGCTGCAAATCGCACTGGTGGAGGTCCTGCGAAAAGATTCCACTACCACACATATGAGGAACAAATGCGGTGCATATTTTCCGATGAGGTGCTGGGCGGTGTTAATGTATGTGACACTGATGCTCTGAATGCTGAAGTTAATGTCTGTGCTTCTAATATTTTAACATATTCCATGATAAAATGGTTTTTCTTGTTCTTTTTGGTCATATATACTTGTATTTTGACATGTCTGTAATATTTCAATCTTTACAGTTGCCAGACCATCACAGGTACAGGATTCGGACCATGAAGACACAGCAGATACACTGAGCTCATCCTCTGAGGATATTTTGCATGGTGAGCATGAGGTCATGACACTTGTCAGAAAGATCTTCCTAATGTATGTTTCTGTAGGGAGAAAAAAATAAAGGACCTGATCCTGAGTTGCGCATCCGTGCAAAATTTGCACGGATACGATGCGGTCATTCTCAACTGCGCATGCACGCATAAAAAAAGACGTACGTATTATGTGCGCATATTCCGTATCCATTAGCTTACGTATCTGTCTTTTTTCACTAGTGAGGATGGGCGGGGTTACATATTTAAAATAGTTCTGGGCGTAAACTTGCATTTAAGAGCGCATCCGTTTTTTTTTACGCGCGCATTCGTTTTTTTTTTACACCATCTCTCAGCATGGTGTAAGTTTTTACTTCAACTTTCAGAATTCCAGCATCCCTCCCACAATACTCAATCATGTGAGTCAAGTCTTCAGCTTGGATAAATCATTTTCCTAAGTAATGCGTATGAATTATTTTTTCCTTTATTTGCATGCAGGGAAGATACATTACTTTTACACATAATACTAAAAAAGCGCACATCTTTTTGTATCTTATATAAAATAAAGTTGAGCTAAGAAGCTCAACTCTATTTTAGATTAAAATATAAAGCTATGAAGAATTGTAGTTAAATGTGTAAAAGTCATGTATCTTACCTGCATGCAAATATTACAACATAAAT